>ONZH01008762.1:0-136508 GCA_900303285.1 Rhinella marina
ATTATTAGTACCTGATCCTTCTCTAACAAGTGACTCTCCAGTGTTACTCCCCCTAGGACATATGATGTATGTAGATTATTAGTAGCCTGATCCTTCTCTACAAGTGACTCTCCAGTGTTACTCCCCTGAAGGACAATAATGATGTATGTAGATATTAGTACCTGATCCTTCTCTACAAGTGACTCTCCAGTGTTACTCCCCCTAGGCATATGATGTATGTAGATTATTATACCTGATCCTTCTCTACAGTGACTCTCCAGTGTTACTCCTCCTAGGACATATGATGTATGTAGATTATTAGTACCCTTGATCCTTCTCTACAAGTGACTCTCCAGTGTTACTCCTCCTAGGACATATGATGTATATAGATTATTAGTACCTGATCCTTCTCTACAAGTGACTCTCCAGTGTTACTCCTCCTAGGACATATGATGTATGTAGATTATTAGTACCTGATCCTTCTCTACAAGTGACTCTCCAGTGTTACTCCCCTAGGACATATGATGTATGTAGATTATTAGTACCTGATCCTTCTCTACAAGTGACTCTCCAGGGTTACTTCCTCCTATGACATATGATGTATGTAGATTATTAGTACCTGATCCTTCTCTACAAGTGACTCTCCAGTGTTACTCCTTCTAGGACATATGATGTATGTAGATTATTAGTACCTGATCCTTCTCTACAAGTGACTCTCCAGGGTTACTCCTCCTAGGACATATGATGTATGTAGATTATTAGTACCTGATCCTTCTCTACATGTGACCCTCCAGTGTTACTCCTCCTAGGACATATGATGTATGTAGATTATTAGTACCTGATCCTTCTCTACAAGTGACTCTCCAGTGTTACTCCTCCTAGGACATATGATGTATGTAGATTATTAGTACCCGATCCTTCTCTACAAGTGACTCTCCAGTGTTACTGCTCCTAGGACATATAATGTATGTAGATTATTAGTTCCTGATCCTTCTTTACAAGTGACTCTCCAGTGTTACTCCTCCTAGGACATATGAGGTATGTAGATTATTAGTACCTGATCCTTCTCTACAAGTGACTCTCCAGGGTTACTCCTCCTATGACCTATGATGTATGTATATTATTAGTATCCGATCCTTCTCTACAAGTGACTCTCCAGGGTTACTCCTCCTAGGACATATGATGTATGTATATTATTAGTGTCTGATCCTTCTCTACAAGTGACTCTCCAGTGTTACTCCTCCTAGGACTAATGATGTATGTAGATTATTAGTACCCGATCCTTCTCTACAAGTGACTCTCCAGTGTTACTCCCCCTAGGACATATGATGTATGTAGATTATTAGTATCCGATCCTTCTCTACAAGTGATTCTCTAGTGTTACTGCTCCTAGGACATATGATGTATGTAGATTATTAGTACCTGATCCTTCTCTACAAGTGACTCTCCAGTGTTACTCCTCCTAGGACTAATGATGTATGTAGATTATTAGTACCCGATCCTTCTCTACAAGTGACTCTCCAGTGTTACTCCTCCTATGACATATGATGTATGTAGATTATTAGTATCTGATCCTTCTCTATAAGTGACTTTCCAGTGTCACTCCTCCTAGGACATGTGATTTATGTAGACTATTAGTACCTCATCCTTCCCTACATGTGTCTCTCCAGGGTTACTCCTCCTAGGACATATGATGTATGTTGATTATTAGTACCCAGTCATTCTCCAGGCTTTTACTCGCCTCACTACATCCACAGCCGCCCCTCTGTCCAGGCTTCTACTCACCTCACTACATCCACAGCCACCCCTCAGTCCAGGCTTCTACTCACCTCACTACATCCACAGCCACCTCTCTGTCCAGGCTTCTACTCACCTCACTACATCCACAGCCACCCCTCTGTCCAGGCTTCTACTCACCTCACTACATCTACAGCCGCCCCTCTGTCCAGGCTTCTACTCACCTCACTACATCCACAGCCACCCCTCAGTCCAGGCTTCTACTCACCTCACTACATCCACAGCCACCTCTCAGTCCAGATTTCTACTCACCTCACTACATCCACAGTCGCCCCTCTGTCCAGGCTTCTACTCACCTCAATACATCCACAGCCGCCCCTCTGTCCAGGCTTCTACTCACCTCACTACATCCACAGCCACCCCTCTGTCCAGGCTTCTACTCAAATCACTACATCTACAGCCACCCCTCTGTCCAGGCTTCTACTCACCTCACTACATCCACAGCTGCCCCTCTGTCCAGGCTTCTACTCACCTCACTACATCCACAGCCATCCCTCATTCCATATTTCTACTCACCTCACTACATCCACAGTCGCCCCTCTGTCCAGGCTTCTACTCACCTCACTATATCCACAGCCGCCCCTCTGTCCAGGATTCTACTTATCTCACTGCATCCACAGCCGCCCCTCTGTCCAGGCATCTACTTACCTCACTACATCCACAGCCACCCCTCTGTCTAGGCTTCTACTCACCTCACTACATCCATAGCCGCCCCTCTGTCTAGGCTTCTACTGACCTCACTACATCCACAGCCGCCCCTCTGTCCAGGCTTCTACTTATCTCACTACATCCACAGCCGCCCTTCTGTCCTGGCTTCTACTCACCTCACTACATCCACAGCCGCCCCTCTGTCCAGGCTAATACTTACCTCACTACATCCACATCCGCCCTTCTGTCCTGGCTTCTACTCACCCCACTACATCCACAGCCGCCCCTCTGTCCAGGCTTCTACTCACCTCACTACATCCACTGCCGCCCCTCTGTCCAGGATTCTACTTATCTCACTACATCCACAGTCGCCCCTCTGTCCAGGCTTCTACTTATCTAACTACATCCACAGCCACCCTTCTGTCCAGGCTTCTACTGACCTCACTATATCCAAAGCCGCCCCTCTGTCCAGGATTCTACTTATCTCACTACATCCACAGCCGCCTCTCTGTCCAGGCTTCTACTGACCTCACTACATCCACAGCCGCCCCTCTGTCCAGGATTCTACTTATCTCACTACATCCACAGCCGCCCCTCTGTCCAGGATTCTACTTATCTCACTGCATCCACAGCCGCCTCTCTGTCCAGGCTTCTACTCACCTCACTACATCCACAGCCGCCCCTCTGTCCAGGATTCTGCTTACCTCACTACATCCACAGCCACCCCTCTGTCCAGGCTTCTACTTACCTCACTACATCCACAGCCGCTCTTTTGTCCAGGCTTCTACTCCCCTCACTACATCCATAGCCACCCCTCTGTCCAGGCTTCTACTTACCTCACTACATCCACAGCCACTCTTTTGTCCAGGCTTCTACTCACCTCCTCATAAAAACAGATCAGATTCGTCTGACTACAATGTCCTTGGTAAACTCATGCCGATTATCACTTATGATATTATTTACAGTCACATTCTCCTGTATATAGTCCCTTAAGAGTCCTTCAAACAGAAGTTACTAACTGGTCTATACCTGTGTGGGACCTAGAGCACTTTTTGAATATGGGCACCACATTTGCCTTCTGCCAATCACTTGGCACTGTACCAGTACCTAGAGAGTCTTTAAAAATTATAAACAGGGGCACAGAAATGGCTGAACTGAGCTCTTTAAGAAGCCTTGTTCACATTTACCTCATTTAAGTTGGACCATATCTACAGTTAGCTAATTGAGTATATTACTGGATGTACTAACAGCCCCAGCACCACACCTATCAACTCCTGAGTCCTGGATCCACCAATATCAGCTCCTTTCTCTTCTTTTGTATATACAGAACTAAAAAACTAATTTAATAACTCTGCCTTTTCCTTATCTTCAGTGACTAACCTGCTTTTACCATTATTTAGGGGACCTACCTGCCCAGACCTTGGTTTTTTAACATTTGTATATTTAAAGAATTTGGGGGATTTGTTTTGCTCTCTTTTGCCACCTGCTGTTCGTTTTGTATTTTTGCTAATTTTATCTCCTCTTTACAGATTTTATTAAGCCCTTTCTAAACTTCAAGCACTACAGCTACCCCCGAGATTTGTATTTTTTAAATGCCTTTTTTTGTCTTTTATTACCCTTTTTATAGTAGCTATAAGCCATTTTAGCCGTTTACACTTTTTACCTAAAGGAATACATTTTTAGTGTAATTACTCAATGTGGATTTATAGCTCTCCCATTTATCCTCAGTATTATCATGTGACAGTAGCTGCTCCCAGTCTATGCCCTGAAATGCTGCCCTCGACCCGGGGAAATTGGCTTTTAAAAATTCAGTGTTTTTGCTCTGCCTGACAAAGTTTGCTTCTTATAGTTCAGGGGGATTATAATTATATTGTGGTCACTATTACCTAGTGTTTCTCGAACAGTAACATTTCCAACAAGCTCTGCATCGTTAGAAATTACCAGATCCAACAGAGCATCACCCCAAGGGCCCTTGCACATGAACTTCTGAGGGCAGGAGCGCAACGGCATCATTGGTTGCTATGACGCCATGCGCTTCCTGAGGCCGCCGCTGTACAGTGATACACTGTACACGCTCGTATAAAGTGTATCACTGTACAGCGGCGGCCTTAGGAAGCGCACGGCGTCATAGCAACCAATGACGCCGTGCGCTCCTGCCCTCAGAAGGAGCACGGTCCGGGTTTTCACGGACCGCCCCGGACCGTGCTCCACAGTCGTGTGCAAGGGCCTCTAGTGGGAGCTTCAACAAACTGGTTCATAAAGTGGTCCTACAGATTATCTATATATAGATTACACCAAGTGTTATTTTTTCATTGTTTTTATCCTCTTAGGGGACAAGTCATTTCTCACGGGAAACGTCCTTCCTTAGGGGGCATGTCTTTTGTCTGGGGGAATGCCATTTCATGGGGGTGTGTCCTTTATCATGTGGAATGTCCATTCTCATTTGGCGCATCCTTTCTCGGGGGTATGTTCTTTACTAGGACCATGTCCTTCCTCGTGGACGTGTCCTTTCTCAGGGGGCATGTCTTTTTTGCTGCCCCTCTCTTCCTGTAGCTTTCACAGCTTTTAACAGCAGATCTGACTGGTTGCAGTTGAAGGATGGAACAGAGCACGTGATCCCCTCTGCATGGTGGACAGAGAGAGGGAGTAAGAAACAAACAGCAGGTGGTGCTATACAGAATAACAGGTTTTATTGAATAACATGATTAAATCCAAGGTATCCAGATCTGAAAATGTAGAATATTTTTCACAGGACAACCCCTTTAAAAACAAAGTCCCAGATCTGGAGGACGGATCGTGTAGTAACAATGTGAAGGTCGTGAGTATCTCTGGAGATGTTTCACCCCCCACAATGCTGGAGACGTCTGATCTAATAATGGACACAGCTCACAAGTCCTAGATCATGGTCTTCACCTGACAACAGCCCGAGATACATTCCGATTCACCTTTACCAGATTATAGAACATTTACCCCAAGAAGCTTTTACTCCAGCAAAAAAGGGCCAGAATACAGGGCCAAATCTGCCCCACAGCCCTCCGGTAGAGTCCTATCCTCTGTATATCAGTAATGGACCAAGGCCAGATGGCTATAGAGGGGCAGATAGTACAGCCACATGGCTAGAGAGGGGCAGATAGTACAGTCACATGGCTAGAGAGGGGCAGATAGTACAGTCACATGGCTAGAGAGGGGCAGATAGTACAGCCACGTGACTAGAGAGGGGCAGATAGTACAGCCACATGGTTAGAGAGGGGCAGATAGTACAGCCACATGGTTAGAGAGGGGCAGATAGTACAGTCACATGGTTAGAGAGGGGCAGATAGTACAGTCACATGGCTAGAGAGGGGCAGATAGTACAGCCACATAACTATAGAAGGGCAGATAGTACAGCCACATGGCTAGAGAGGCGCAGATAGTACAGTCACATGGCTAGAGAGGGGCAGATAGTACAGTCACATGGCTAGAGAGGGGCAGATAGTACAGCCACATGGCTAGAGAGGGGCAGATAGTACAGTCACATGGCTAGAGAGGGGCAGATAGTACAGTCACATGGTTAGAGAGGGGCAGATAGTACAGCCACATGGCTATAGAGGGGCAGATAGTACAGTCACATAACTATAGAGGGGCAGATAGTACAGCCACATGGCTATAGCGGGACAGATAGTACAGCCACATGACTATAGAGGGGCAGATAGTACAGCCACATGGCTAGAGAGGGGCAGATAGTACAGCCATATAACTATAGAGGGGCAGATAGTACAGCCACATGACTATAGAGGGGCAGATAGTACAGTCACATGGCTAGAGAGGGGCAGATAGTACAGCCAGATGGCTAGAGAGGGGCAGATAGTACAGCCACATGGCTAGAGAGGGGCAGATAGTACAGTCACATGGCTAGAGAGGGGCAGATAGTACAGCCAGATGGCTATAGAGGGGCAGATAGTACAGCCACATGGCTATAGAGGGGCAGATAGTGCAGCCACATGACTATAGAGGGACAGATAGTACAGCCACATAACTATAGAAGGGCAGATAGTACAGCCACATGGCTATAGAGGGGCAGATAGTACAGCCACATGGCTATAGAGGGGCAGATAGTACAGCCAGATGGCTATAGAGGCACAAATAGTACAGCCAGATGGCTATAGAGGGGCAGATAGTACAGTCACATGGCTATAGAGGGGCAGATAGTACAGCCACATGACTATAGAGGTGCAAATAGTACAGCCAGATGGTTATAGCGGGACAGATAGTACAGCCACATAACTACAGAGGGGCAGATAGTACAGTCACATGACTATAGAGGGGCAGATAGTACAGTCACATGACTATAGAGGGGCAGATAGTACAGCCACATAACTATAGAGGGGCAGATAGTACAGCCACATAACTACAGAGGGGCAGATAGTACAGTCACATGGCTATAGAGGGGCAGATAGTACAGCCACATGACTATAGAGGGGCAGATAGTACAGCCACATGACTATAGAGGGGCAGATAGTACAGCCACATAACTACAGAGGGGCAGATAGTACAGCCACATAACTACAGAGGGGCAGATAGTACAGTCACATGACTATAGAGGGGCAGATAGTACAGCCACATGACTATAGAGGGGCAGATAGTACAGCCACATAACTACAGAGGGGCAGATAGTACAGTCACATGACTATAGAGGGGCAGATAGTACAGTCACATGGCTATAGAGGGGCAGATAGTACAGCCACATAACTACAGAGGGGCAGATAGTACAGTCACATGACTATAGAGGGGCAGATAGTACAGTCACATAACTATAGAGGGGAAGATAGTACAGCCACATAACTATAGAGGGGAAGATAGTACAGCCACATGGCTATAGAGGGGCAGATAGTACAGCCACATAACTATAGAGGGGCAGATAGTACAGCCACATAACTATAGAGGGGCAGATAGTACAGCCACATGACTATAGAGGGGCAGATAGTACAGCCACATAACTATAGAGGGGCAGATAGTACAGCCACATGGCTATAGCGGGACAGATAGTACAGCCATATCTGTGCCGTTGTGCCGTACTCTGCCATATACTGTACATATATAGAAGACAACACTTATAAATTCAGTTGTAAATCCTGAGGACACACTGCTAAAGATGCAAATGAAAACTTTTGCAATTCAAACTGCTGTGGTTTTCAGTTCCGTTGTGCAGAAGACAAGGATAATAATGCAGACATCATCCTAGTCCTTACATCGATATCAGGCAGTGACCTCATGGCTCACCACATATGAGCAGATCCCTGTGTACGTGGAGGAGCTCCTCACTAAAGGGCCCTTTACACGGGGCCAAGTATCGCTAACCAAGGTGGTGGGGATGGGAGCTGCTGCACAGAAAGACCGGTGCTTTTTCATAAAGTGTGTCAGCACGGCCACCACTGCTGGATTACAGGGTGGTCGTAACCCCTGGACATGAACCATGTATAATGTGATGGAAAAATGAATCTAGCCAGCAAAGGAAACCTGTCCGTGTGGCTGTACATTTATATAGTGGACAAAAATCTACACACCCCTAATAAGATGTCAGGTCACACACCAAGCTCAAAATCACAGCAGAAAAAAACTTCATATCAAAGCAAAATGGTAAAAAGGACAAATACAATTTATCAATGAGTCCGAGAACCTCACAAACATGAAACAAGGAGAATGAACAAGTCCACATGTCTGTATCTCCTCATGATCACACTGATGTTTTGGGGATTCACCATGACAACACAGTTCATTTCATGGTGGATGAGACTTGAGGATCTAATAATAATAGATTCCTGTTCATGTGTCCTGCGCCTAGAAGCTCTCCTTACAGTTCCTTCAGAGCACCCTCTACAGAGACACCTCACACAAGAAGAAATGATCCTGTCCCTGCAATGAGGACACAAGCCCGTAGAGACCAGAATAAGATTCATGACTCCTCAGATCCACAGCCAAGAAGAAGATTTAGACTAAAGGTTGGTCGTTGTCTGATGACACTTATAAGTGAGAATCGTGATACATGGAGGTGACCCTTCAGGTCAGAATGATGGAGATTGGACATGTCGGGTGAGAATGTATAACCCAAAGGCACTGAGATAAGGGTTAGCGGTAAGACTATGATGATGTTGACTCCATTACTGATGACCTGAGCCTCACCTTTATAAGTTTCATTCAACTCCGTGCTGTCATGAAGAAGAGAAAACAACGGAAAACTGACCTCTAAGGCCACGAAAATGGTGAACACCACAAATGCTCTGAGAAACATCCATGGTAGAGTTACTGGGAGCTTGGTCTTCAACATCATGACCAGATGGTGATGGAGGTGGATAATACTGGTGCAGTAGAAGAAGGTGGAGATTGTGGAGATGCAAGTTTACATGTTATACCGAGAGCAGATGTCTTCTGATAGATGACCTGATATGCTCACTGGCAACTGGAGGCTCTTAAAGACCACACTGAACAATCCAAGGACAGAACACAATTGTGAGATCCCAGGAGTCTTCCTACTCTACAACGTATTATAATGGTGAGGACAATGGATATATAGAAGGAAACAGCAGAACGAGAGACCTTTATGTTTAAGATGAAGCTGGTGACATCCTCCACCTCCATTTCTCAGGGACTTGTCGCTTCTCACCCACAGATATTCTTTCTTTTTTTGTGTCTTTCACATGTTTTCTCACATTCTGCATTTGTCTTCATGGGACTTCAAGTTCCTTAGTAAATATCCTTGGAAGAATATGTAAAACTAATAGAATTCAGGTTTGCACTTATTTGCCTGGATGCATTTACAATGAGCTTTAATTCTATGTGGTTTCATGATTTGTATTAAATGCAAATCACACCTGAGAGAAAACGTGAAGTCATATAGCAGGTAGGTGGCATCAACTAGAGACAGCTAGACACCAAGACACAGAGACAGGCACAGCTAGAGACAGGCAGAGACAGCTAGACACCAAGACAGGTAGACACAGAGACAGGCACAGCTAGAAACAGGCAGAGACAGCTAGACACCAAGACAGGTAGACACAGAGACAGGCACAGCTAGAGACAGGCAGAGACATCTAGACACCAAGACACAGAGACAGGCACAGCTAGAGACAGGCAGAGACATCTAGACACCAAGACAGGTAGACACAGAGACAGGCACAGCTAGAGACAGGCAGAGACATCTAGACACCAAGACACAGAGACAGGCACAGCTAGAGACAGGCAGAGACATCTAGACACCAAGACACAGAGACAGGCACAGCTAGAAACAGGCAGAGACAGCTAGACACCAAGACAGGTAGACACAGAGACAGGCACAGCTAGAGACAGGCAGAGACATCTAGACACCAAGACACAGAGACAGGCACAGCTAGAGACAGGCAGAGACATCTAGACACCAAGACAGGTAGACACAGAGACAGGCACAGCTAGAGACAGGCAGAGACATCTAGACACCAAGACACAGAGACAGGCACAGCTAGAGACAGGCAGAGACATCTAGACACCAAGACACAGAGACAGGCACAGCTAGAAACAGGCAGAGACAGCTAGACACCAAGACAGGTAGACACAGAGACAGGCACAGCTAGAGACAGGCAGAGACATCTAGACACCAAGACACAGAGACAGGCACAGCTAGAGACAGGCAGAGACATCTAGACACCAAGACACAGAGACAGGCACAGCTAGAAACAGGCAGAGACAGCTAGACACTAAGACAGGTAGAGACAGAGACAGGCACAGCTAGAGACAGCAAGACACCAGGACACAGAGACAGGCACAGCTAGAGAAAGGCAGAGACAGCTAGACACTAAGACACAGAGACAGGCACAGCTAGAGACAGGCAGAGACAGCTAGACACCAAGACAGGTAGACACAGAGACAGGCACAGCTAGACAGGCAGAGACAGCTAGACACCAAGACAGGTAGACACAGAGACAGGTAGACACAGATGGAGACTGGAGGACATTTCCAGGGACAATGATCTTCAGTTCCCATATTTCCTAGCACATAATGTCCCCACAAATAACTTCTGCATTTTAGCGGATGATTGGATTATAATGGCGGCATTTGCAGTTGGGAAGATCATGATTATGAAATAGCTGATGATGACCAGGGCATCTGGAGACGAGCTTGGTCTAGATGAGAAAAACATGGACTGGGCAACGTAGAAGATGACACAAAGTGTGAACATCAGGCACATTCTTCTGATGGCACTGATGTGGGCTTGGAGAGTAAATCCTTTGTTCTGCTTCATTTTTATTACATGTTTTATAAGAGAGGAAAATGTGAGCAGGATGGAGAGGAACGTTAGCACGAAGGGCAGGAAGGAGCCCAGAGAGGTGGCTATTTGCACATAGAAAAGACTAAAATAAAAAGTTCCCTTGATAAAAGAGCTTCCACCCGTACAGTTACCAGAAGGGTTGGACTCAGTCTCAACATTTACCGCCCAGATGGATGAGACACTTATGATACAAGACCAAAGAGCTGACAGCAGGAGAAGGAGCCACAAGGAAGTTGAGATCATCTTTTTGGACCAGAGAAATAGTTGATGTGTGAAGTTAACGATGCTGGTGCAGTAGAAGGAAGAGAGCCAAGCGTTGAGCCAAGAGCTGAAGTAAATCACAGTGAGGATGAGGACGATGATCGGCAAATAAACCTCCTTCAAGAACAAGACAGAAGGGTGGAAGACAAAGAGAAAGCCGTGCACCACCAGGCAGCTCTGGAGGACGAGGTTCATCAGTCCCATCACCAGGTGGATGACATCAGGAGGAGACACCTTCTGTCCACTCTTCAGGCTTTTGGCAGCAACAATGACTATGAAGATGTTCAAAGTGACTGAAAGCCCAGTGTAAACGAGCAGGCTGATCCACACAATGATCTGGAACACGGAGGGCATCTTCTGGCTGCTGCTTGGTCTTTGTTTTCAAGGTTCAGTTCATGTTTCAAGCTTTTTGAATCCAGATGGAAGATTTGAATCATGCAAATTGTCTCCCCGGTTCGGTTACTTGAACAGATGTCAGATCTTCAATGCGTGGAAGGTTTTCTCCACATTCACCTTTACTACAGAAGATCTGTCACCTCCAACAAGCGGTATTAAAGGGGTATGAATAATGTAAAAAATAAAAATCAGACATCATATAGTCCATGACTACCTCTTTCTAACAAAGCTAGAACCAGCCCTGTACCTCACATGGATCCAGAGATCTTCCCATTCATGGCTCTGCTAGATTTATATCAAGATGACAGCTCAGGGAGTGTCTTTTCCACTGCAACTCAGTAGGCGTGTCTCAGCTCTCCCTATCACAGCTCAGGAGGCGTGTCTCAGCTCTCCCTATCACAGCTCAGGAGGCGTGTCTCAGCTCTCCCTATCACAGCTCAGGGGTCGTGTCTCAGCTCTCCCTATCACAGCTCAGGGGGCGTGTCCATGCTCTCCCTATCACAGCTCAGGGGGCGTGTCTCAGCTCTCCCTATCACAGCTCAGGGGCGTGTCTCAGCTCTCCCTATCACAGCTCAGGGGGCGTGTCCATGCTCTCCCTATCACAGCTCAGGAGGTGTGTCTCAGCTCTCCCTATCACAGCTCAGGGGGCGTGTCCATGCTCTCCCTATCACAGCTCAGTAGGCGTGTCTCAGCTCTCCCTATCACAGCTCAGGAGGTGTGTCTCAGCTCTCCCTATCACAGCTCAGGAGGCGTGTCTCAGCTCTCCCTATCACAGCTCAGGAGGCGTGTCTCAGCTCTCCCTATCACAGCTCAGGGGTCGTGTCTCAGCTCTCCCTATCACAGCTCAGGGGGCGTGTCCATGCTCTCCCTATCACAGCTCAGGGGGCGTGTCTCAGCTCTCCCTATCACAGCTCAGGGGGCGTGTCTCAGCTCTCCCTATCACAGCTCAGGGGGCGTGTCCATGCTCTCCCTATCACAGCTCAGGGGCGTGTCTCAGCTCTCCCTATCACAGCTCAGGGGGCGTGTGTCAGCTCTCCCTATCACAGCTCAGGGGGCGTGTCTCAGCTCTCCCTATCACAGCTCAGGGGGCGTGTCTCAGCTCTCCCTATCACAGCTCAGGGGGCGTGTCCATGCTCTCCCTATCACAGCTTAGGAGCCAGCTGAAGGATGAAACTGAGCATGGGCGGCCTTCTCAATGAGCAGGTCAAAGAAATAAGAAATTAAGTTGTACTATACAGATATATTTTACTGAATAACTCAGTAACTATACAACATTTTTAATGACATGCAATCACAAAAGTATTCAGATCCAGGTGCTGGTTTGACAACTGTAGAATATTTTTCGTGGGACAACCCCTTTAAGTACAGCCATTGATAATACTGCACCCTCTAACTCCAGACCACTAATTTATATGTATACACACTCCCCCTGTTCCTGTGTGCCCACAAACTGGCCACGGAATACATTGATGGGACTTCTCCAGAACTACTCTCCATTATGTATTCCAGCAGCAGAATAGGAAAGGGGGGAGGGGTAATCTGTATAAATCGGTGGACTGGAGTCAGTGGGAGCGGGGCTATTTGTGTGGTACTGCATTTAATAAGCCTCGGGCAGGTGACAGATTCATGGGGATAGTCCACACATAAATCTCATCCAGAGACCTCCTTATACACACTGAAAATAGAAGGAACAAAGTCTTAGTTCTGCATCAATTATCAAAGAAAAGTAATGATTGACAATAGCAATGACGTAATCTTTGAAAATAAAGTGACCACAAAGTGTCCCTCTGATGGGATCCCACTGATCGGCTGATAAACAGCAGCAGGTACTACATTTCCTTGCAGCGCCTCCACAGGAGAAGTGAAGTATTACACGGTGCCCATCCAAACCAACAGGCTGTGTGTACAGTGCAGGAAGGTCCTCCAGGGAGACAATCCGACCAAGAGATGAGGAGCCTGAACCGAGGTCCTCCACTATTAATTCCTCATAGGCTGACAATGTGTATGTTCATGTTATAAAGATGAGACATGTTAGAACACGCATCTAGTAATAGTGATCACACATCAGGCCACAATGTTGTTTCCTACATATTTTTATTGTGTTTTTCAACAATTAATCAAAAATCATAAATGAGAAGTAAAAGAAAAAACAAGATGTCATTATACAGTAAAATGAAATAGAGAACGATGGGTGTGAAGTATTGACCGAGGTTGAATGGACTTCTATAGAGGCTGGGTCTATAGGTGTGGTACCTGAATATTGCAGGTTTCATCAGTCTACCTGACAAGAGTGAAGATCAGTAGACACTGGCTGATATCAGAGACATTGTATTAGATAGGAGGCATCTCCAGATTGATACTTCTTTTAATGGGAACAATGGCTTGAAGATGTGAGAAGAAGCATTGGACAACACACTCCCAGTGCCGGAGGAAGAACGTGGGGACATTTCCAGGTCTAGATGTGTCCAGCCTTACCTCTGCTTCACTTTGGTTATGGACCCCAATTTCTCATACAACCAAATTCAATACAATATCCTTGAGAGGCTGCAAACCACATCCCAACCACTGGTTGGACACGTGTACGGGGCGGACTGGGAATTTAAAGTGGCCCTGGAAAAAAAATGCTAAAAGTGGCCCAGTTTTGTAGTTGAGTCCAAACTGATGGAGGGCAGGGCCAGCAATACCATATTGTGGCACATTATACCGCCCCGACAGAGCCAAATACCACAGTCCATCCCAAAATACCTCCAGCAGCACAAAATACATCCCCAACTTCCACTGGCCGGCTGTGAGGTGGGCTCAGGTGGCCCCTGGGCATCGGCCCACCGGGAAATTTCCCTGTAAGGTCTATGGCCAATCCGCCCCTGCACGTGTATATATATAGCATAGACATCTCTGAATGTATCTGAGAAGGAACTTCATGGCCACAACCGAGGGGGATATGATAACGTTATATTGTATGCAGCGTCAGCTGTTTTTCGTTGACCTTCATGCTGTCCAAGTTTGCTCTCACTATTTAGTACCTCACATTTGAGATTTTTCTACTACCAGTCAATGGGGATGGGGTTAAATTCTTCCACTTGAGGGTATGATTCATGTAAAATATGCCAATGTTTTTTGATTACTTGGTCAAATTTGGCACTAAACAGATTAATTTTATGGCTTTCCTCTCAGTCGCGGTAGGTTCTCTTTTCTGTGTAATGCATATCCAGGCGTCAGGAATTTCTCTTCCATTTCCTTCATTCTCATCCATGGTCTGGGATGATACGTCTCACCCTCTAGGAATAGCTCTGTCATGTCGGATGAATGTCCCTATCCATACTGTACATCATACGTCACAGTAAATTTCAATCCTTGCCATGTATTATTAATCACCACATGTAAAATATGTCATCGATATACCGTCTCCATAATGTAGCATGCATTTGAAAGCGATGATTGCTGTATACATTCTCTTTTAATGCGACTTAACGGCATGGAAACCTTCTGCCAGCTTTGTAAATGCTGAATACAATGCGAGATCCCCTTGTGTGTGACGTTTCCTATTACTCCCTATTAACACTTTGTATCTTTTGTGCCTTTGTTTACAGGACTTCCGTTCCCCGAGCTCCCGGCCTCTGATGTCACAGACGTGATAAATGACGAGGTAAGTATTGCTTAAACTAAGAGTCATGAAAACGGCTTGGGCCGAAGCGCGTCTTGATGTACGTTATGTAATAAAGGAAGGTTAGTAGCATCTCCTCAGCAAGTTTCCCGTACAGACTCTGCTGCGCTGCACTCAGTTGTTAAAGAGACAGTAACGATGTGCTGAAGCCAGTCTTTTTTATTTTTATATGAGACCTGTTGCAACGCTTCAGTTAATAAATGTGCAATTCGTGTATTTTCCAGACTCTGCAGACATTGTGCAATTGCACTTTTTTTTCCAAAAATCTTTAACAAATTTTCTACACTGAAGTGTTTAATAAGCAGAAGTTACTGTGTCACCATCCAAAGGGAGAGATAGAGACATTTTGAAAAATAAAAAAACAATACATACGATTAAAGACACTCTTATAATGAGTCCACTAAATTCGATTTGGCTACTTTGCCGAATATTACAAAAAAAGTTTGCTTTGTGATGAATTTGTCACAAAGTGCACTTCTTTGTAAGTAGCGGGTGCAATGTCATTGTACCCCTGAGAAGCCGTGTTCATCGCTGATCACACCATATCACATTAAGATCTATAAAGTCATCCATTTGATCATGAAGAAGCCGCCGCCATCTTGATTGAAGATCCAACACAAAATCTTACGCGGGGCATGAAGATGTCATACGTCTTCAATCAAGATGGCGGAGGCGGGTTCTTCACACTCAAATGGACGAGTTGAGTATGTTTTTTTAAACTACATTTCAGGTAAAATCGATTAGTTACCAGGAAGCACGAGGAAATTCGGCTTCGTCACAAATCAAATTTTCCCTGAAATTCGGATCGAAGTCCATTTCAGACTGATTCGCTCAACACTAGTGAAGACCCATAATGATGACACCGGTTCTTCAGAATCAGGGCCTTCTTCTGATTTTCCCCCAGATGAAAGTTGTTCATGAACAGGTTGGACGAGGTAGATCTTGAGACGTCCCAGGATGAGAAGAGGGAGTGTCCGGGGTCAAGCTCTCATTTTGTGAAGATTTGTGTGTAGTAGAGAGTACACTGCGGGGCCATTATAGAAGTGGTGGGGAGTCGTATGGGGACACACAGCTCTGTCCTTCCTTAACTTTTTTCTTGGCTCCTGATTTCTCCAGATGAGAGACTCAAATGAGCAGCTTGGAAAAAATGATGATTTTCCAATACTTTGTCAGGGGAGGTTTATGCCATACTTATGTGGCCACCCCAGGGTTGTGATGTGGATTTCAGCCTGTCATGATAATCTATTGAATCATGGAAAAGTAGGGGACACATCTGTAAAATGATAATGACCTCTCAATCAATGTGATATAAACTTCATGAAGATACATTAGATGACAGGATACTGTATGTAAACCCTGGGGACGCGCTGCTAGAAATGGAAATCAAAACTTTTGTCATTCAAATTTCTGTGGTTTACTAATGCGTGGAGCAGAACATGGTGATAAGAATGTGGTGAGAACGACTCATAGTCCTCCAGAATTTACTGGTTATGTAGCAGTTTAACTGGAAAGTATGGACTAGGCAAGTATATCAGACATTAAACAACCTCCATCCTCACCACATATGAGCAGATCCATGTGTACGTGATGGAGCTCCTTACTAAGACTTTAATACACTTCACACCTGATCATACAGTGGAAAGAAGAAGAATCTACACAACCCTATGTCATACAGCCTACATCCTACATCATCATGTCACACAGCCTACGTGCTACATCATCATGTCACACAGCCTACATCCTACATCATCATGTCACACAGCCTACATCATCATCATGTCACACAGCCTACGTGCTACATCATCATCATGTCACACAGGCTACGTGCTACATCACCATCATGTCACACAGCCTACGTGCTACACTCATCATCATGTCACACAGCCTACATCCTACATCATCATGTCACACAGCCTACATCCTACATCATCATGTCACACAGCCTACGTGCTACATCATCATGTCACACAGCCTACATCCTACATCATCATGTCACACAGCCTACATCATCATCATGTCACACAGCCTACGTGCTACATCATCATCATGTCACACAGGCTACGTGCTACATCACCATCATGTCACACAGCCTACGTGCTACACTCATCATCATGTCACACAGCCTCCATGCTACATCATCATCATGTCACAAAGTCTATGTTATACATCATCATCATGTCACACAGTCTACGTTCTACATCATCATCATGTCACACAGCCTACATGCTACATCATCATGTCACACAGCCTACGTGCTACATCATCATATCACACAGTCTATGTTCTACATCATCATCATGTCACACAGCCTACGTGCTACACTCATCATCATGTCACACAGTCTATGTTCTACATCATCATCATATCACACAGCCTAAATGCTACATCATCATGTCACATAGCCTACATGCTACACTCATCATCATGTCACACAGCCTACGTGCTACACTCATCATCATGTCACACAGCCTACGTGCTACATCATAATGTCACACAGCCTACATGCTACATCATCATGTCACACAGTCTATGTTCTACATCATCATCATGTCACACAGTCTACGTTCTACACTCATCATCATGTCACACAGCCTACGTGCTACACTCATCATCATGTCACACAGCCTACGTGCTACACTCATCATCATGTCACACAGCCTACGTGCTACATCATAATGTCACACAGCCTACATGCTACATCATCATGTCACACAGCCTACGTGCTACATCATCATGTCACACAGCCTACATCATCATCATGTCACACAGCCTACGTGCTACATCATCATCATGTCACACAGCCTACGTTCTACATCATCATCATGTCACACAGCCTACGTGCTACATCATCATCATGTCACACAGTCTACGTGCTACATCATCATCATGTCACACAGCCTACATGCTACATCATCATGTCACACAGCCTACATTCTACATCATCATCATGTCACACAGCCTACATCTTCATCATGTCACACAGCCTACGTGCTACATCATCATCATGTCACACAGCCTACGTGCTACATCATCATCATGTCACACAGTCTACGTGCTACACTCATCATCATGTCACACAGCCTACGTTCTACATCATCATATCACACAGCCTACATGCTACATCATCATCATGTCACACAGCCTACATCTTCATCATGTCACACAGCCTACGTTCTACATCATCATCATGTCACACAGCCTACGTGCTACATCATCATCATGTCACACAGTCTACGTGCTACACTCATCATCATGTCACACAGCCTACGTTCTACATCATCATATCACACAGCCTACATGCTACATCATCATCATGTCACACTGCCTACGTGCTACATCATCATATCACACAGCCTACATGCTACATCATCATCATATCACACAGCCTACATGCTACATCATCATCATGTCACACTGCCTACGTGCTACATCATCATATCACACAGCCTACATGCTACATCATCATCATGTCACACAGCCTACATCATCATCATGTCACACAGCCTACATCATCATCATGTCACACAGTCTACGTGCTACATCATCATCATGTCACACAGCCTACGTTCTACATCATCATATCACACAGCCTACATGCTACATCATCATCATGTCACACTGCCTACGTGCTACATCATCATATCACACAGCCTACATGCTACATCATCATCATGTCACACAGCCTAAATCATCATCATGTCACACAGCCTACATCATCATCATGTCACACAGCCTACGTTCTACATCATCATATCACACAGCCTACATGCTACATCATCATCATGTCACACAGCCTACGTGCTACATCATCATCATATCACACAGCCTACATCCTACATCATCATCATGTCACACTGCCTACGTGCTACATCATCATATCACACAGCCTACATGCTACATCATCATCATATCACACAGCCTACATCATCATCATGTCACACAGCCTACATCATCATCATGTCACACAGTCTACGTGCTACATCATCATCATATCACACAGCCTACATGCTACATCATCATCATATCACACAGCCTACATCCTACATCATCATCATGTCACACTGCCTACGTGCTACATCATCATATCACACAGCCTACATGCTACATCATCATCATGTCACACAGCCTACATCATCATCATGTCACACTGCCTACATCCTACATCATCATCATGTCACACTGCCTACGTGCTACATCATCATCATATCACACAGCCTACATCCTACATCATCATCATGTCACACTGCCTACATCATCATCATGTCACACAGCCTACATGCTACATCATCATCATATCACACAGCCTACATCATCATCATGTCACACAGCCTACATCATCATCATGTCACACAGTCTACGTGCTACATCATCATCATGTCACACAGCCTACATGCTACATCATCATGTCACACAAGCTATAAGCTCAAGATCTTGTCAAAGAAACTTCATATCAAAGCAAAATGGTGAAGAGGTAAACTGCTCATTATCTCTGAGAACAGACAACCTCACATACATGAAACATTGAGGGATCATCAACAGATCCACATGTCTGTATCTCCTTGTGATCACATTGATGTTTCAGGCATTCATCATGACAACACAGTTCATTTCATCAGTACATCCCAACCTGACAGTGGATGAGATGAGAGGACTAGACCTGCGGAGGTGCAATCTAATACATACATGTAAAGGGTTCCTATTCACGTGTTTTGCTCCCAAACCCTTCCTTACAGTTCCATCGGAGAGCATCCTACAGAGACACCTCGCACAAGAAGATATGAATGTCCTGTCCTGCGATATGGACACAAGCCTGTAGAGGCCAGAATAAGTCCACAGATCCTAAGCCAGGAGAGGATTTAGACTAAAGGACATTGTCTGGTGACACGTGTTAAATAAGATGCTCAGTACGAGGAGCAGAATCATGATCTTAGCTGCACGGAGGTGAGAATTATGAAGATCGGATGAGCTTTGTACTCCCTGGCCATGTTAGATGAGAGAAGAGAATGTATAACCCAAAATCACTAAGATAACGATGAACGGTAAGACTGTGATGATATCGACTCCTTACTGATGGCCTGAGCCTCACCTTTATAGGTAGAAATCTGTGATGTCCCAATGAAGAGAACAGAAAGCTGATCTCTAAATCCAGGAAAATGGTGGACACCACCAATGTCCAGAGAAACATCTATGGAAGCTTTGCTGGGAGCTTGGTCTTTAGAACCAAGACCAGATGGTGATGGAGGAAAGCAATATTGATGCAGTACATGATACAAAGCCATGAGGTGACACTGATGAAGATGTCAAGATGAGAAATCTTCTCATAGATAACCTGACATGCCCAACGGCAACTGGACGCTCTTGAACAAAGATGATGAGATCTTCCTGCTCTACAACTTATTATAATGAAGACTGCAATAAATATATAGAAACAGCAGAACATTGGACCATTAGCTTACAAATCTGGTGGTGACATCCTGCCCCTCCATTTGTCAGTGACTTGTACCTTCTCCTCAGATGTTGAAGGACACGGATGTTCTTCCTTTGCTGGGCTCTTTTCCCACAGTACCTCGTACTCTGCCTCTGTATGTATGGATTTCCCGAACGATTCCTCTCTTAGCAAACGCCCTCAGGTTGTAGAATTACAATTCAGATTTGCAGTAATTTTCATTATTAGATTTCCCTTTAGTCCTGTGTTTTGGGAACATCCCAGGGTCTATGGTCTATGGTCATTCAGTCCATTAATCTTTTCTCTACCGCTCATTATGGTGTAATTTTGCTTATCTGCCTCGGGTTAGGAAATGCCTTGTCCCAGTAAGAGTCCATGTCCGGGTTTTCTATATGGACAAGCAGAGCTCAGATATTTAAAGCTATTCCTGCTACCAGGTTCGGACTGGCTCACAGGGGAACAGGGGAATCCCCCGGTGGGCCCCTGAGAAAGGTGGGCCCCCAGTCCACCAGCACAGACTCTCAAATAACCTATAATGAAAAAACAAATATTTTATTATAGACTCATCAGAAGGTTAAGATGGCCTCTAGGAATAGAGGCAGGCCAGGCAGTATCCTCACTTCCTTGGTTGTAATCAATCATCTTGTAGCCTGTGTATGGACATGGGAAAGCATAACGGATCCGTCTGGTTTCCTGTTGACAGGACTTTGTTTTTCGTCCAGCATAACGGAAACCAGACGGATCCGTTAAGCTTTCCCATAGGCTTCTATTATGACGGATCAGAATGGAATGCCTCTTAAAGATGTCCGTTTTGATTTCTGTCCTAGGGATTCCGTTTTTTTCCGTTATAATGATGTTATAACTGAAAGCCAGAACGGAATCCCTAACGGTGATGTGAACGAGCCCTTAGTTCGTCTGGAGCTCATGAAGTTGATCACACAATAGGTCAGCCTGTCTCAGCGGTCCATAAAAGCTTTGAGGAGTTCTGGTCAGCACAGAAGGTTTTATTGCACTAACTCACAAATGTTGACAGATTTTTTTCCTCCAGATGTGGCCTCTTCCTGACATGTCTGTTGATCAGAGATGAAATCACCATGAGCCATGTATTAGCCTTGGTGTTTGGACAGTTCTATGATTTGTGGAGCACCTCTGTGGCCATGAAGGTCTTTACGTTAATCCTATGATAACTGATGCACCTTCCATCATGTACTTACCGGATCCCTCGGAGTGCTGGCCGATTAGACTGGAGACCCTGACTGCAAAATCACGGTGTATCTAAAAGGTGTTTTTATATTAATGTTTCAATGCAGCCGTACACCCCTGGTGTCAATGGTGGTAACCACATCCTCAGGAAGGTCCTCAATTTGAATACCCTCCGCAACCGCGAGTCTAGCCGCTCATGAGCCCGCCTCCATAACGATTGCACGGATGTTGGATCTTGTGAATAATTAAAATCTGCTGGCACCCGGTATGACAATTCGGGAATTTGACGCTGCAACCACATTCCACTGTGTAGTCAACTCGTCCCAGTGATCGCAAACCCAATCGAAGTATCCTCTGGTTTTCTCGTGTTCAAATCCGGTGTCCTTAATAAATTCCCTGGTCCCTTTTTGTTTTTTTTTGATGAGCTTTTTACACAACAGCATCGCCAGCATCAATAATTCCCAGTCCCGGTGGAGCGTAAGGCAGAGAGATGCTGCTCCCTCTGCTTTCTAATCGGAGCCCTCGCAGTACAAGTCTTTGGTCGGGTGGTGACTTTATTGCTGTCTCCCTATCATTGATGATGGCAGTCTAACAAGTCTAAGAGAAGTTGCTAGATAACCCCTTCTAAGGGCCGACCTGCTCCTCAATGTCTACATTCTCCACCGCAGATGTGCTCGCAACAGCCCACAGCTGAAGGCGGAGCTTCCTAACCTCCTGAAAGTCCTATGAATCTCTCAGTTACAATCTCGCTCTTAGATGATGTGTGAAAGTTATGGAGTCCTTCAGGAAATATCTCCAGCTTCTATGTGATAAGTCTTGAGCTCTCAGCTCTACAAATACTTATTCCATGATGATGCAGGCATACAGTCTTAAAAGACTCCCTCCTCAATATTCCACTTCATGTGTGCAGCCTGACAATTAAAGTCTCTTCAGTCACCAATATCTCCCTTGCAACACAACCACAGAATAAAACTCCTCTGTTTAAATATTCCAGCTTCATATGATGGCAGCCCACAACAGAACAAAAACTCATCCTATGACATGAAGAAGCAGAGCCCTCTGTTAATGTGTGATACCTCAGTCATGTCTAACCTGGACCATTCTCATTGTAGTAAGAAATCATGTGGAATTCCTGTTTCGAACATACTTTTGTAATTTTCAAGAGTTCGAGGATTCTTTAAACGTTTCAGGAAGAGAGATAAGACGCGAATGCATTAGCAATAATGCAAATGTTAATTTAACCCTAAAAATTTCTTTGCTGTAGAAAGTTATAGCCGGCTGTGGGATGAACTTTTATATTGATCAACGTTCAGCAAAATAAAAAGACTGTAAGAATTTTCTTACAGGATTACCCTAGGTCTGGACGGACAACAGAAACGAATAATGTAAGGAAATTTTCTTAAACAATGATGCTCAAGCATAGCACTAATGTAGAAACATCAGTTAGAGGGTAAAAGAAACAAGAACAACCCTGGCACGACATCAGCAGGAGATTGTGGAGTCCGTAAAAAACCTCTTGCGCTAGAGTGTGGTGATTATGTTAATGAGAAGGCAAAAACATCTCCAATAAAATAAAATTGGAATAGCCCTCAGACAATATAAGATCAAACGAAACACTAAGTATAACCTATCGAGGGCTCTGTCACCATTCAATCACTCTGATATCACTCAAATTGACCAGCCATTCCAGAATTCTAGCATAATGTCTGCGAGCTATCAGGTTTGATACTTACCAACTAGATGGTTGTAGGTATGTGCCGAAAATAAAAAGAAACGCGCAACTGGCACTTAATATGTGAGCTAACAAGCGAGTGGCAAGACACTCTCTAAGAACCTAACACAAGTAAATTATTTTATAATAAGTCTTTGTAATTCCCTCAATTCACGCATTCTCTGATTCCAAATAATGGTACTCTAAGACCAATATATTTTATCCAGTAGTGTTTAAATAAAGTTATAAGTTAACTCTAAAAATGATCACTCATGCTAAATTTGACAATGGCTCACAATGCAGCTCGAACACATACAAAAATATAATTCATAATTAAAAGACCGTAGTCATGACTAGATTTTCCGGCACGTTGGTAGAAAGATACATATGTTTGTGGAAGAGACCTGGGCATAGGAAATCAAATATATAGACTGATCAGAGGGTGTGCCTTCACGAGACAAAAGCAAAACAATGGAGCTGATTGTTCCTCTCACAAAGGACTGTCAGAATACACTACATTTAATAAATGAAGAAGCACTGACGATGAGCCAAAGAGCAGCATCAGTAACAATCGCCCTGTAGCTCACTCGGAGGACATCGTCAGAGACTGTGGTTGTTTGAATCTTGGAGAATTCATGATTGTCTCACAGAAGTAAAAAATGAAGCTCAAATTTAGAGACCTGGATTTATCCCTAGTGTCCTAACCTCCCTCCTGTGAAAATCACGTAAGATCAACAGATAGCGATGAAAGACGAATAACTAGACGACAAAACGCCTCAAGTGTAGAACTGAGAAGACCAATCACGAATGCGGGCTTCTGCGACCATATTCACCAAGTGGAGCTCCTCTCATCCCACTTTTTGGAAATCATTCCAGTAATATTGAAGTAACTCTCAATAGTCCGGCGAGTCCTCAGCTTAGAATTTACTCCTGCTAGTCCTTGTGAAAGTGGTGAAAGCTGGGAAGGGACAGTCACCTTCCTTATGTGCAATTCCAGGCCGTATTCAATAACGATCTCTTCACAATTTGAATTCAATTTGAATGCGTTTCATGGCAAATCTAACAGAGATCAGTTTCCTGCTATCAAGTATCATTATAACATCCAGTAACGTGAGGGAAAGAGGAAATGATCGAGCCAGCCTGTGTACCAGTGGGGAACGTGGACATGGCAGCATAAGAAATATGTTTTGGTGTGGATCGGGAGAAAGGAAGAAGAAAATGAAGTGTAAGGATGAGGACAGAAGAAGAAGAATAGGAAGATAACCAGAGGAATGATGACTCTGAGATCATTTGGTTGTCGTGGCTTCTCTACATTGAGGCCTTGGACAGATCATTAAGTTCCAAGTCCCTCTATGATGATGACACTGAAATCTACTCTCTGGTCCAAAATGTCACCTTCGGGCTAAGTCCCAGAATCCCACAAATGCCTATCAGCTATTTCCTCCTTCTTCTCCCTTCCTAAAAACATTGAGAAATGAATTTATTATCCACCCCTCCCCGCGCCCCCGATCAGACCTATCACGTCAGTGGCTCCATGCTCTTCCTGGTTCACCTTCTGCACCTCAAAATATCTCTCAGATCTGCACATTCCTCACCCAGGAGTCCCTGAGAATATACTGTGCCCTCGTCATCCTGTCTAGTACCCTCCTGCCTCTGAGGTTTCCCTATTTAGCACTCTCTGTGTTAATTGGAACGCCTCAGACTGATGATATAACGGTGGCATCCATCACATAGAGTTTCCATTGTAAAAAAAAAAATATATTTTTTTTTAATTGTACTGTGAAGGGCAGCAAGAACGTGGTGTGCTGGTTTTTTGTATATTTTTTTCTAATGTATACGTTAAACTAAGCAAAAACTGTTACAACACGTGTTCTACCTCAAGTAACATCTGAAAATCTCAGTGCTAGAACTGAGAGACCAATCACGATGCCAGGGCTTCTGCGATCCATATTCACCAAGTGGAGCTCCTCTCATGCCCACTTTTGGAAATCATTCCAGTAATATTGAAGGTAACTGCTCATGTCCGGCGAGTCCTCAGCTTTAGAATTTACTCCGTGCTCAGTCCTTGTGAAGTGGTGAACTGGAAGGGACAGTCACCTTCCTTATGTGCAAATTCCAGGCGTATTCAATAACGATCTCTTCACATTTGACTCAATTTGAATGCGTTTCATGCAAATCTACAGATCAGTTTCTGCTCATCAGTATCATTATAACATCCAGTAACGTGAGGGAAAGAGGAAATGATCGAGCCAGCCTGTGTACCAGTGGGAACGTGGACATGGCAGCATAAGAATATGTTGGTGTGGATCGGGAGAAAGGAAGAAGAAAATGAAGTGTAAGGATGAGGACAGAGAAGAAGAATAGGAGATAACACAGAGGAATGATGACTCTGAGAATCATTTGGTTGTCGTGGCTTCTCTACATTGAGGCCTTGGACAGATCATTAAGTTCCAAGTCCCTCTATGATGATGACACTGAAATCTACCTCTCTGGTCCAAATGTCACCTCCGCGCTATCCAGAATCCCACAATGCCTATCAGCTATTTCCTCCTTCTTCTCCCTTTCTAAAACATTGAGAAAATAGAATTTATTATCCACCCCTCCCCCGCCCCCGATCAGACCTATCACCGTCAGTGGCTCCATGCTCTTCCTGGTTCCACCTTCTGCCACCTCAAAATATCTCTCAGATCTGCACATTCCTCAACCAGGAGTCTGAGAATATACCTGTGCCCTCGTCATCCCTGTCTAGTACCCTCCTCCTCTGAGGTTTCCTATTTAGCACTCTCTGTGTTAATTGGACGCCTCAGACTGATGATATACGGTGGCATCCATTCACCATAGAGTTCCATTGTAAAAAAAAAAAATATATTTTTTTTTAATTGTACTGTGAAGGGCACAAGAACGTGGTGTGCTGTGTTTTTGTATACTTTTTTTTCTAATGTATACGTTAAACTAAGCAAAAACTGTACAACACGTGTTCTACCATCAACGTAACATCTGAAATCTCAGTGAAAACACCTGAAATACTAGTGCAGACTCCATGTCCGGCCATCTCACATTGTTAATGTCATTTGTTCTTGTTCAAGCTGTATAAAATATACCGGGTAGTGCAAAAAAAAAAAAACACCAGCGATTGATAATGTAGTTGTTCTGCCCAGCAGAGTTGGAGATATCAGTGCAGTTCACTCTATGTTCCTGTCATCGTACATCTGAAGTATTAGTGTGGTTATGGCACCATCTAGTGGTGTTAAGCTGTATTACACCTGGTTTGTGTGTTTCAAAGACTACTGTATTGTGGACGGTGCAATGCATTGTGGGTAGTTTGTAAGGCATCCTGGGAAGGAGAAACCTCCCGTCTTCAGTCTCCAGGTACAGAGCTGCCCTCTGGATTCTTCTCCTCAAACTCCATCCGTGTAAAAGCATATCTGGTGAGAAAGTTACCTCTGTGTCAGGGATATTGTGTTGTCGTTCAGGGAGTTAGACTGTTAGCTAGCCATGCTATCCTATGTATAGGCAGCCATTTTGCCCTGTGCTTCACTGTTATGTAGTGTTATTATACATGTCATGGCAATCTTTCTCTCCGCATGAGATAATGTGCCTACGCCAACCAAACCTCCGAGGAAGGAGATTGTTCTCCAAAACGCGTTTGGTTGACGTAGGCACAAGGTCCGGACCTATATTTGTTGCCCATACAGTATATCATCTGGAGGGAAAGATTGCCGTAACTCCTATTGAGGTAAGCCACATATCGAAGATTTGAGATTTACAAGATAAATCTATCTTCTGATCACGTGACCGGAGTACCACGTGACTGCAGCACCACGTGATCTGCCCTGCATGGAGCACGGCGAGACCGCACGCCAAGCGGGAGTCCTGGCGCAGCAATACCGCGTACTAGAAGGGAACCCCAGGTGCCGCCCTGCAACAGCAGCTCGCTGCTTTACAAAACAGGGTGAAACAGAGTGAGCGCCATGTGTTACTAGGTTCCAGCATAGCGTTGCTTCATTACAGCGCACTGCCTATTCGGAGGACTCCGAGACTACAACACACTCCCGGAGAGGTAAGAGCCGAACAGCGTGTTTTACTATCAGTATTCTGCACATTTTATACTTGGCTGCATCTCCTTATGAACGATAAACATACATAATCACAAGGAGCATTGACCTACAGGATACTAATACTGATATTAATAACAACACTAACTTGGATGAATATTAATTGTAAAGGACTACGACTGGAGTTTATATGACATCCCACTAATAATAAACCACATCTATCAGTGTAAACTACGTATTGTAGTGACATATGGTGTAACACCTGCACTACTGTGTACACCAATATACCTACACTACTGTGTACACCAATATACCTACACTACTGTGTACACCAATACACCTACACTACTGTGTACACCAATATACCTACACTACTGTGTACACCAATATACCTACACTACTGTGTACACCAATATACCTACACTACTGTGTACACCAATACACCTACACTACTGTGTACACCCCAATATACCTCACTACTGTGTACACCAATATACCTACACTACTGTGTACAGCAATACACCTACACTACTGTGTACAGCAATACACCTACACTACTGTGTACAGCAATATACCTACACTACTGTGTACACCAATATACCTACACTGCTGTGTACACCAATATACCTACACTACTGTGTACACCAATATACCTACAGTACTATGTACACCAATATACCTACACTACTGTGTACACCAATACACCTACACTACTGTGTACACCAATATACCTACAGTACTATGTACACCAATATACCTACACTACTGTGTACACCAATACACCTACACTACTGTGTACACCAATATACCTACACTACTGTGTACACCAATATACCTACACTACTGTGTACACCAATATACCTACAGTACTATGTACACCAATATACCTACACTACTGTGTATAGCAATACACCTTACACCTACCTGTGTACACCAATATACCTACACTACTGTGTACAACCTAACTACTGTACCTACACTACTGGTACACCAATAAACCCACTACTGTGTACACCAATATACCTACACTACTGTGTACACCAATATACCTACACTACTGTGTACACCAATATACCTACACTACTGTGTACACCAATAATACCTACACTACTGTGTAACACCAATATACCTACACTACTGTGTACACCAATATACCTACATACTGTGTACACCAATATACTACACTACTGTGTACACAATATACCTACAGTACTGTGTACACCAATATACCTACACTACTGTGTACACCAATATACCTACACTACTGTGTACACCAATATACCTACACTACTGTGTACACCAATATACCTACACTACTATGTACACCAATATACCTACACTACTATGTACACAATAACCTACACTACTGTGTACAGCAATATGAACCTACACTACTGTGTAAGCAATATACCTACACTACTGTGTACAGCAATATACCACCTACTGTGTCACCCTACACTCTGTGTACACCAATACCTACACTACTGTGTACACCAATACACCTACACTACTGTGTACACCAATATACCTACACTACTATGTACACCAATATAGCTACAGTACTATGTACACCAATATACCTACACTACTGTGTACAGCAATACACCTACACTACTGTGTACAGCAATACACCTACACTACTGTGTACACCAATATACCTACACTACTGTGTACAGCAATATACCTACACTACTGTGTACACCAATATACCTACACTACTGTGTACACCAATATACCTACAGTACTATGTACACCAATATACCTACACTACTGTGTACACCAATATACCTACACTACTGTGTACACCAATATACCTACACTACTGTGTACAGCAATATACCTACACTACTGTGTACAGCAATATACCTACACTACTGTGTACACCAATATACCTACACTACTGTGTACACCAATATACCTACACTACTGTGTACACCAATACACCTACACTAATGTGTACACCAATATACCTACACTACTGTGTACACCAATATACCTACACTACTGTGTACACCAATATACCTACACTACTGTGTACACCAATATACCTACACTACTGTGTACACCAATATACCTACACTACTGTGTACACCAATATACCTACAGTACTATGTACACCAATATACCTACACTACTGTGTACACCAATTATACCTACACTACTGTGTACACCAATATACCTACCACTACTGTGTACAGCAATATACCTACACTACTGTGTACAGCCAATATACCTACCACTACTGTGTACACCAATATACCTACACTACTGTGTACACCAATATACCTACCACTACTGTGTACACCAATACACCTACACTAATGTGTACACCAATATAACCTACACTACTGTGTACACCAATATACCTACACTACTGTGTACACCAATATACCTACACTACTGTGTACACCAATATACCTACACTACTGTGTACACCAATATACCTGCACTACTGTGTCAGCAAATATATCTACACTACTGTGTACACCAATATACCTGCACTACTGTGTACAGCAATATATCTACACTACTGTGTACACCAATACCACTACTGTACAGCAATATACCACTGTGTACACCAATACACCTACACTACTGTGTACACCAATAACCTACACTGTACACCAACCTACACTACTGTGTACAGCATATACCTACACTACTGTGTACAGCAATATACCACACTACTGTGTACACCAATATACCTACACTACTGTGTACAGGCAATATACCTACACTACTATGTACACCAATATACCTACACTACTGTGTACAGCAATATACCTACAGCTACTGTGTACACCAATATACCTACACTACTGTATACACCAATATACCTGCCACTACTGTGTACACCAATATACCTACACTACTGTGTACACCAATATACCTGCACTACTGTGTACAACCAATATATCTACACTACTGTGTACACCAATATACCTACACCTACTGTGTACACCAATATACCTACACTACTGTGTACACCAATACACCTACACTACTGTGTACACCAATATACCTACACTACTGTGTACACCAATATACCTACCTACTGTTACACCAATATACTACACTACTGTGTACACCAATATACCTACACTACTGTGTACACCAATATACCTACACTACTGTGTACACCAATATACCTACACTACTGTGTACACCAATATACCTACACTACTGTGTACACCAATACACCTACACTACTGTGTACACCAATATACCTACACTACTGTGTACACCAATATACCTCCACTACTGTGTACAGCAATATACCTACACTACTGTGTACAGCAATATACCTACACTACTGTGTACAGCAATACACCTACACTACTGTGTACACCAATATACCTGCACTACTGTGTACACCAATATATCTACACTACTGTGTACACCAATATACCTACACTACTGTGTACACCAATATACCTACACTAATGTGTACACCAATACACCTACACTAATGTGTACACCAATATACCTACACTACTGTGTACACCAATACACCTACACTAATGTGTGCACCAATACACCTACACTAATGTGTACACCAATATACCTACACTACTGTGTACACCAATATACCTACACTAATGTGTACACCAATATGCCTACACTACTGTGTACACCAATACACCTACACTAATGTGTACACCAATATACCTACACTACTGTGTACACCAATACACCTACACTAATGTGTACACCAATATACCTGCACTACTGTGTACACCAATATACCTACACTAATGTGTACACCAATATACCTGCACTACTGTGTACACCAATATACCTACACTACTGTGTACACCAATACACCTACACTAATGTGTACACCAATACACCTACACTACTGTGTACACCAATATACCTACACTACTGTGTACACCAATATACCTACACTACTGTGTACACCAATATACCTACACTACTGTGTACACCAATACACCTACACTAATGTGTACACCAATATACCTGCACTACTGTGTACACCATATACCTACACTACTGTGTACACCAATACACCTACACTAATGTGTGCACCAATACACCTACACTAATGTGTACACCAATATACCTACACTACTGTGTACACCAATACACCTACACTAATGTGTACACCAATATACCTACACTACTGTGTACACCAATATACCTACACTACTGTGTACACCAATATACCTACACTACTGTGTACACCAATATACCTACACTACTGTGTACACCAATATACCTGCACTACTGTGTACACCAATATATCTACACTACTGTGTACACCAATATACCTACACTACTGTGTACACCAATATACCTACACTAATGTGTACACCAATACACCTACACTAATGTGTACACCAATATATCTACACTACTGTGTACACCAATATACCTACACTACTGTGTACACCAATACACCTACACTACTGTGTACACCAATATACCTGCACTACTGTGTACACCAATATATCTACACTACTGTGTACACCAATATACCTACACTACTGTGTACACCAATACACCTACACTACTGTGTACACCAATATACCTGCACTACTGTGTACACCAATATATCTACACTACTGTGTACACCAATATACCTACACTACTGTGTACACCAATATACCTACACTAATGTGTACACCAATACACCTACACTAATGTGTACACCAATATACCTACACTACTGTGTACACCAATACACCTACACTAATGTGTGCACCAATACACCTACACTAATGTGTGCACCAATATACCTACACTACTGTGTACACCAATATACCTACACTAATGTGTACACCAATATACCTACACTACTGTGTACACCAATACACCTACACTAATGTGTACACCAATATACCTACACTACTGTGTACACCAATACACCTACACTAATGTGTACACCAATATACCTGCACTACTGTGTACACCAATATACCTACACTAATGTGTACACCAATATACCTGCACTACTGTGTACACCAATATACCTACACTTACTGTGTACACCAATACACCTACACTAATGTGTGCACCAATACACCTACACTACTGTGTACACCAATATACCTACACTACTGTGTACACCAATATACCTACACTACTGTGTACACCAATATACCTACACTACTGTGTACACCAATATACCTACACTACTGTGTACACCAATACACCTACACTAATGTGTACACCAATATACCTGCACTACTGTGTACACCAATATACCTACACTACTGTGTACACCAATACACCTACACTAATGTGTACACCAATATACCTACACTACTGTGTACACCAATACACCTACACTAATGTGTGCACCAATACACCTACACTAATGTGTACACCAATATACCTACACTACTGTGTACACCAATACACCTACACTACTGTGTACACCAATATACCTACACTACTGTGTACACCAATACACCTACACTAATGTGTACACCAATATACCTGCACTACTGTGTACACCAATATATCTACACTACTGTGTACACCAATATATCTACACTACTGTGTACACCAATATACCTACACTACTGTGTACAGCAATATACCTACACTACTGTGTACAGCAATATACCTACACTACTGTGTACACCAATATACCTACACTACTGTGTACAGCAATATACCTACACTACTGTGTACACCAATATACCTACACTACTGTGTACACCAATATACCTGCACTACTGTGTACACCAATATACCTACACTTACTGTGTACACCAATATACCTACACTACTGTGTACACCAATATACCTACACTACTGTGTACACCAATATACCTACACTACTGTGTACACCAATATACCTGCACTACTGTGTACACCAATATACCTGCACTACTGTGTACACCAATATACCTACCACTACTGTGTACACCAATATACCTACACTACTGTGTACACCAATACACCTACACTAATGTGTACACCAATATACCTACACTACTGTGTACACCAATACACCTACACTACTGTGTACACCAATATACCTACACTACTGTGTACACCAATATACCTACACTACTGTGTACACCAATACACCTACACTACTGTGTACACCAATATACCTACACTACTGTGTACACCAATATACCTGCACTACTGTGTACACCAATATACCTGCACTACTGTGTACACCAATATACCTACACTACTGTGTACACCAATATACCTACACTACTGTGTACACCAATATACCTGCACTACTGTGTACACCAATATACCTGCACTACTGTGTACACCAATATACCTACACTACTGTGTACACCAATATACCTACACTACTGTGTACACCAATACACCTACACTAATGTGTACACCAATATACCTACACTACTGTGTACACCAATACACCTACACTACTGTGTACACCAATATACCTACACTACTTGTATATGGTTGAACACTCATAGTGTAGTGTATACCGATATATCCATATGTTCTTCAAAGTATGCTGCTATAGTTCTTTGTATATTTTGCATGCACCGATAAGCTTGTACTGTAAAGGTGTATTAGCAATGCCCCTCTCACTGCAGTAAAGTCTCTATCAGCCTTAAACAGCAAATACCTTACTGACTGACTCCAGCGCTCGGCCATGCAGATTCTGGACCTTCTAGTTCTTTCTATCTTACATAGTTACATAGTTTATAAGGCCGAAAAAAGACATCTGTCCATCCAGTTCTCCTGTTTTCCTACAAGTTGATCCAGAGGAAGGCAAAAAAACCCCTGTGAGGTAGAAGCCAGTTTTCCTCACTTTAGGGAAAAAAATTCCTTCCCGACTCCAATCAGGCATCAGAATTACTCCCTGGATCCACAACCCCTCTCTAGTAACTATAACCTGTAATATTATTACCTCCAGAAATACATCCAGGCCCCTCTTGAACTCTTTTACTTAGTAAAGTAGAGATGGTCTTCTCTCTCTCTCTCTCTCTACATCTCTCAGAGATGAAGGTTCTCTGAGCTCAGGCCAAGTCTTCTGAGAAGTGGACAATGAGAGGATTCCTCAGCTAAGACTCACCTATATTACTGTCGACCTAGGTCCAATGTCTAAGATTCTATTAGGTCAGAGTCAGGATTGTTAACCCCAACCATCCATACAAGACCATACTGGGTATTACAATTAGATTACATTACAAAACATTTTAATAACAAGAAACAATTTTGTGAGTGCCCTCTTCAGCCTCTGTACATTATCCAGGGTTGATTCTTTGTAGGAATAAATTGTTCTGATCGATATGCACAATGGATCTTATTATTTTTGTTAAATGTATTGGCAAAATATTTTCTAATAAAAAAATGAGCGGATCACACAAAATTCATTAGAGGTTCGACTTGGTCAAATTGACTGACCAATCCTGTTAGGGTCTAAATCAATTGTACCCCAACTGAAGGTGCTCCAGGTCGCCTGGATTGGTGTATGACGCTCTGAGGTCTCCTAGGACTCCTCTCCAGGGTCTCACGTTTTTTTTCATTCTTTAATTTTCTTTCACTCTCCAATTTTTTTTCTTAAATTCAGGCGTATTTTGATTTGTTTAGAACTGATTGACTCATCTCTAGCTAATAACTTCCAGTACCCACAGTAATTCGAGAAGTGGAGTAATGAGTAGTGATGAGCGAGCATGCTCAGCCGGACTTGACTCCATGATCAATGTGACAGGTTCCCTGAGAGGTTCTGCTCCCTGGTTACATCAAAGTGATGGAAGATAGTCATGGGTCAGGGAGACGTACAATCATCAGGGCTGAATGGGCACAGAACTACTTCTTGGGAAGATTCTGGGTCAAGGAAAAATGAATAAGGGGGATAGCGTGACATAAAAAGCCGGGGCTGAATGGTAAAGAGTCCAACACTGTTGGATGGTGAACTTATCAGAACATCTAATGGAGATCATATGGACAACGTCACGGATCAGACCATGTGGTCAGACGGCACACGTCACTTACATGACTTTCTGCTTCCATTCCTAGACATTTTATACAATGAAATCTCTTTACTACGAAGCCTTCACACTCACTAAGCAATGTTTCATCAAAGTGACAAAGGTGGCCTCCTGTGGCACACGACCCACATCTTATGCCACTCTTCTCTAATTTTTGGGTCTCCGCGAATAATAAGGAAGGATTGCCAAGGACTAAATAGCAAAACTGAAATTGAGATTATGTTATTAAGAAAAGGAATCTTTGAGAAATCTATTAGAGTATACATGGTCATGATGAAGAAAAAGAAGATGTAGCACCCCAGGAGATGCTTCATTGTCCGCACCACCGCCTGATAAGAGCTGAGCCGGGCACTTCCAGAGGAGCCAAGGTTTAGACTCATCTTCTGTAAGTGAAGCTTGAGAGAGGTGAAGGTAAACGCGGTGGTGACTATGACTATTAGGATAGCCGTCAGGTTATTAAGATACGTGATGAAGACAAATCTCCGTCTAAGTGGATCGTGTTCCGTCGTGTTGGTGGAAGGAGACATTGAGCCATTCATGAAAGATTCCAGGGGGAAGGCACATAATATTGTTTGCAGGATGCCACCACACAGACACCCCACCTCCACCACCAGGATGGCCCATGGGATTAAGACATCAATCTTCATCAGGGACAGATGACTGGATTGGAAAGGTGTAATTTTGAGGAAATAGAAGAGGCAGAGGCAGCAGGTCAGCCACGAGGAGGATGTTGCGGCATACAACGTTAGTGACCTTATGATAAGGTCCAAGTAGATATTCAGCGTGAAGAAGAAAATACTGCTCAAAGCTCTGAAATACATTAAGATGGAGAAGGATAGATTGGAGAAGCTCAGAGCAATCAGGATCTTGTTTTTTGTGCTGACAACTTGTTTCTTAAACAATCCTTTAAAAATTGCCAAGATCACAAAAGAACTTGCAGCTATCCCCATCGTGGTCTCCAGGGACAGAAGTAGAAGACTGAGCACAGAGCTGGCACCAATGGAGGGGTCCTGAGAGGTATTGACAAGGCCTTGATGGGTCCTGCTGCGGGAGGCTTGGTCAGCCATCGAGCTCTTCTCCTGGGCAGTTGTCAGACGAGCAGCTTCTCTCTCCTCAGAGACACTGAGAGGTTATGACTCCTTACATGACAATGTCGCACAATCCTCCTCAAATCCACATCCTTTGATAACTCAATTTGCATCTATGTAAAGATTTCTGTCTCCCAGTCAGATTAAACCTGATGTCAGGAGCAGTACACGTATGTAGAAGGCTGTAATATGACACACGGAAGGATAAGAAAGAGCAACCCCCGATTATTCCTGAACAGACCTCAGTCGTGGTCTCCAGTCAGTGAAGGTGTGGCGGCCACGTAAAGGACAGGACTTTGTATGTCACCACAGCCTGCTGGAGAATCACACAGGTACATACATATACATACTGCACATTTACACATATACATCATATACATACATATACATACTGCACATTTACATATATACACATCGTACATATACATACATATACATACTGCACATTTACATATATACACATCGTACATATACATACATATACATACTGCACATTTACATATATACACATCGTACACATACATACATATACATACTGCACATTTACACATACATACATATACATACTGCACATTTACACATACATACATATACATACTGCACATTTACACATACATACATATACATACTGCACATTTACACATATACATCATACACATACATACATACATATACATACTGCACATTTACACATACATACATATACATATACATACTGCACATTTACATATATACACATCGTTCACATACATACATATACATACTGCACATTTACACATATACATCGTACACACATATATATACATATATAGTGATGGCCAAAAGTTTTGAGAATGATACAAATATTAATTTTTACAAAGTCTACTGCTTCAGTTTTTATAATGACAATTTGCATATACTCCAGAATGTTATAAAGAGTGATCAGCTTAACAGCAATTACTTGCAAAGTCAATATTTGCCTAGAAAATGAACTTTATCCCCCAAAACACATTTCAACATCATTGCAGCCCTGCCTTAAAAGGACCAGCTACCATGGTTTCAGTGATTGCTCCATTAACACAGGTGTGGGTGTTGATGAGGACAGGGCTGGAGATCAATCTGTCATGATTAAGTAAGAATGACACCACTGGACACTTTAAAAGGAGGCTGGTGCTTGGCATCATTGTTTCTCTTCTGTTAACCATGGTTATCTCTAAAGAAACACGTGCAGTCATTATTGCACTGCACAAAAATGGCCTAACAGGGAAGAGTATCGCAGCTAGAAAGATTGCACCTCAGTCAACAATCTATCGCATCATCAAGAACTTCAAGGAGAGAGGTTCCATTGTTGCCAAAAAGGCTCCAGGGCGCCCAAGAAAGACCAGCAAGCGCCAGGACCGTCTCTTAAAAGTGTTTCAGCTGCGGGATCGGGCTACCAGCAGTGCAGAGCTTGCTCAGGAATGGCAGCAGGCAGGTGTGAGTGCATCTGCACGCACTGTGAGGCGGAGACTCTTGGAGCAAGGCCTGGTCTCAAGGAGGGCAGCAAAGAAGCCACTTCTCTCCAGAAAAAACATCAGGGACAGACTGATATTCTGCAAAAGGTACAGGGAGTGGACTGCTGAGGACTGGGGGAAAGTCATTTTCTCTGATGAATCCCCTTTTCCATTGTTTGGGACATCTGGAAAACAGCTTATTGGGAGAAGACGAGGTGAGCGCTACCACCAGTCTTGTCTCATGCCAACTGTAAAGCATCCTGAAACCATTCATGTGTGGGGTTGCTTCTCAGCCAAGGGAATCGGCTCTCTCACAGTCTTGTCATGAATAAAGAATGGGACCAGAATGTCCTCCGAGAGCAACTTCTCCCAACCCTCCAAGAGCAGTTTGGCGATCAACAATGCCTTTTCCAGCATGATGGAGCACCTTGCCATAAAGCAAAGCTGATAACTAAATGGCTCAGGGAACAAAACATAGAGATTTTGGGTCCATGGCCTGGAAACTCCCCAGATCTTAATCCCATTGAGAACTTGTGGTCAATCATCAAGAGACGGGTGGACAAACAAAAACCTACAAATTCTGACAAAATGCAAGCATTGATTGTACAAGAATGGACGGCTATCAGTCAGGATTTGGTCCAGAAGGTGATTGAGAGCATGCCAGGGAGAATTGCAGAGGTCCTGAAGAAGAAGGGTCAACACTGCAAATATTGACTTGTGCATTAACTCATTCTAACTGTCAATATAAGCTTTTGTTACTCATAATATGATTGTAATTATATTTCTGTATGTGATAAAAACATCTGACAAACACAGAAAAACCAGAGGGCAGCAGATCATGTGAGAATAGAAGATTTGTGTCATTCTCAAAACTTTTGGCCATGACTGTACATGCTGCACATTTACACATATACACATCGTACATACATATACATACTGCACATGTACACATACATACTTACATACTGCAGATTTACACATATACACATCGTACATATAGACATACATACTTACATACTATCCAGGAAAATGTTTCTCTCCATGTGCGAATGGCTGACAAGGACAGTCTCCTGGACATTGCCAGCTCCTTGGACAAGCCATGCAGGGATCACGTGTTATTTCCCCCAGGTTCAGAGCGGCCATTGTCACTGACCACCTTGTCCAGTTGGAGTTGACGGGTTGACAGTCAGCTGGGTGTTTGCTGCTGATGTACTTTAGCAGCTGCTCGCCGATGTGGCTATTCCCTCCCAGGCGATCAGTTTCAACACCATGTGAAGTAACTCATGACGTGACACAGGTGATAGGAAGGAGAGGAGTGGGAGCGACCCTGTGCCCTGCTGCACATGTCCATGAAGAAGGAGATGGAGGAGGCGGATAAGTGCCAGAACCATGATATGGTGGGAGGAGGTCAAAAGGACCTGGCCATGTTGCTGGTGTGCTGCCTTGCCGCTGCCACCAAATACATTTTTTTGGCCTTAACCCTATCTGGCATGTTTTGGGCCTAACCCACCCACACTGTACGGCATCACTAGATGGCCCTGGCTGTTCTTTGGGAGGCTTTCACTGCCGCCATCACCCTCCTCCTCTGATACTGCCAACTGTTATCAGACTGTGAGATATCCTGGTGGGCTCATTGGACCTCCTCTGCTGCTCTGCTTTTGCTCCGACTGTCGCTGTGGCTATAGGTGTCACTATTCCCACCTTCAACACAACTATGCCTGGGGTCTGTAGCATCCTCCTGAACCTCCTCCTCAGGGCAGGAGGAACTCTGTCACCTCTGGCTCCATGGTACAATGTCAGACTCAGAAGTCGCCTCCACGTAATCCTGCTGTGACTTAGAGAAGTAACGATCCGGATAGTCGGTGCTGTTAATACTTACATTCTGGCTCTGGGTCTTTCGTATGGAACCCTTCCGTATTCCTGACATTGTTGGGCCTAATGTTCACAAAGTATGGAGCGGTTTGTAGATGTATTTTCTGGAACCTAGGGTCGTGTGAATGGGTCCGCATCTATTCCGCAATATTCACTTCTATGAAAGCGGGCAGCCGCAGCACGGAGCCAGCTCCGCATAAAAAAATAGAACATGTCCTATTCTTGGCAGACATGTCCTATTCTTGTCAGACGTGTCCTATTCTTGGCAGACATGTCCTATTCTTGGCAGACATGTCCTATTCTTGGCAGACATGTCCTATTCTTGGCAGACGTGTCCTCTTCTTGTCAGACGTGTCCTATTCTTGCCAGGCATGTCCTATTCTTGTCAGACATGTCCTATTCTTGGCAGACATGTCCTCTTCTTGTCAGACGTGTCCTATTCTTGGCAGACATGTCCTATTCTTGGCAGGCATGTCCTATTCTTGTCAGACGTGTCCTATTCTTGGCAGACATGTCCTATTCTTGGCAGACATGTCCTATTCTTGGCAGACATGTCCTATTCTTGGCAGACATGTCCTATTCTTGCCAGGCATGTCCTATTCTTGTCAGACATGTCCTATTCTTGCCAGGCATGTCCTATTCTTGCCAGGCATGTCCTATTCTTGTCAGACATGTCCTATTCTTGGCAGACATGTCCTATTCTTGGCAGACATGTCCTATTCTTGGCAGACATGTCCTATTCTTGGCAGACATGTCCTCTTCTTGTCAGACGTGTCCTATTCTTGGCAGACATGTCCTATTCTTGTCAGACGTGTCCTATTCTTGTCAGACGTGTCCTATTCTTGGCAGACATGTCCTATTCTTGGCAGACATGTCCTATTCTTGGCAGACATGTCCTATTCTTGTCAGACATGTCCTATTCTTGGCAGACATGTCCTATTCTTGTCAGACATGTCCTATTCTTGGCAGACAAGAATAGGCATTTTGAACGAGGCGCCCAGCCGTGTGTTCTGCAAATTGCATTTTTGCAGACCCGCAATACTACGGTCGTGTGAATGGACCCTTGAAGTCATGGAGGGACAATACAATGCCCTTTCCACAAACACACTGAAGACACTGCTGTTGACTTTGGGAATAATGCAGTATTGACGCCACTAACAGATTTGGGCCTACTGTCTTTTCAGCAATATGCAGATTCAGCTTTGTGTAGTGTAAAACCTAGTATGTGATTATGTCCTCCCACCCACAACGCTTCAATGGTCTGGAGATTTCACCTTATTGTAGTTGGAATGTACAGTCGGTCACTGAAGTGCAAATAGAAATATGTCACTGATCATTTGGAATCCATTGGGTCGGATAAAATTATTCTCACCTCTAAATTGAAGACTGTTTGTCATTGAATAGTTAAACTGTGTCCTTGTCATTCGTCTTAACTGTTTGAGACCTTGTATATTTCTATTAGATGAAATGAAACCATGAAACTGGTGGGAAATGTTTGGGGAAAGCTTTGTTCATTCTATCTGATAGACTGGACACAGAGAACATGTGTACAAGGTATTGTTCTGTGTATGTGATGATGTGTGAATGAACCATGATCTGTTGGGAAAGGTATATGTGCAGGACAATTAGCATCATCTGCATAGTTTGTCTTGGGATTCTGATTTATTGCGGATCTAAGAATTGGCCGTTCCAAGGTTCGTAATAATGTCAGAAAACCAAGATCTGCACCGTGACCACCATGGATTGTGTCATCTAGATACATTTCATTAGGGGGTGAAAACTGGACAGTTTCAGCAAGACATTGGGGTTCACCTCGGAGGAGACGTCTTGCCTAGGAAAATGGTTCCCAGTCGAGTCTCTGATAGTCTCGCTGACCCGGGCTCCCCAGCTGACGTGTCTCTGTCAGATGATGTAACTCAGCTGGTGATGTAAGCGCCTTCATTCTGGATGTAGTCAGGACTGTGGCTGTAATCAGTAGCTGTGTTATCCTTTGTCTTACCCCTTATAGTTTCTAAGTGTTGTATTTGGTGTATTTACCATATTTTGCTAAACAGGACATATATTTACCGACGTATTCTTATTCCCTCAATAAATGTACTTGATCATTTTACTATTTTTAACGTGGTCTGCGTTGTCTCTCTTTAAAGAGTATCTGAACCTAAAATGGTGTATTTGTTAGCAAGTTACCTAATTTGTTAGCAATACTCAGAAATAAGTCCGCTGGCAGGATGTCATCATCATCTACCTCATCTGTACTGGTTGGACCTGGATCATAGGTAAAACATGTTCTAAAATGGGACACAATTCTTGTGACTTGAGGACCGTGGTGTAGAGCAGTAACCCTGGTACCTTGGACTTGTGTGACGTGAAAGGGTTCAGGATGGTGATGATAATTTGTTACATTCTATGAACCGTTCCACTTCTCCATTAGCCTGGGACCAGTCAGGAGTTATTTTCTAAGGGTGAAGCCATGATAAGCTACAAAAGACTGAAAGGCAGCCCATTACAAGTACCAGCAACAGTGTGTGCCGACCTTGTGAAGACAGAAAACGTCTGACCTCTGTCATTGCCAACAAAGGAGATAGAACAAAGTATTGAGAGGAACTTTTCTTATTGACCAAATACTTATTTTCCACCATAATTTGCAAATAAATTCTTTAACAATCAGACAATGTGATTTTCTGGATTTCTCATGTTGTCTCTCATAGTTGAGGTCTACCTATGATGTCAGTTACAGGCCGACCTCATCTTTATAAGTGGGAGAACTTGGACAATTGGTGGCGACTACATACTTTTTTTCCCCACTGTAGATTTGTCTGGTGGCAGTGACGTAACTACAGGGGAAGCAGCTGCTTCGGGGCCCGAGAGGAGTAGGGGCCCAGGAGCAGTGTACTTTCTAGTACTATTCAGGCCAGGCCGGGCCCCCTGTGTGACTGTATCTACAGGGGGGGGCCCAGTATGGCCTGAAATGTACTAGAAATGGTGTACATACCAGTATCAAGGACCTTTTGAATGCAGTAATCGTAGGGTAAAGGACCTTCGATGATGTCATCAGGTCACATGATAGAAGGTCCTCTATCCTACCATTACTGCATTCCAAAGGTCCTTTAGCCTCCAAGAGACACCAGAGGAGAATGAAGAACCTGCAGCCTGTAAGTAAGTAAGTGTCTGTGTATATGTATATATATATGGGTGTGTATATCTATATGTGTATATATGTGTGAGTTTATCTGTGTGTATATTATATATAATGTGTGTGTTTGGGGGGAAGGGGGGAGGGGCCCTGTAGAAAATTTGCTGTGGGGCCCAGTCAGTTGTAGCTACGCCCCTGTCTGCTGGGACAAGTCATCAGGCACAGATTATTCTCCTCGCCCTATGGAACATATATGGATGCTTAGCTAAAGTGAAATGTGCATGTATATGAGGGAGATGAAAGGAAGAACAGTGAGATGATGGCTATCTAAGGCACATGGCCGACTTAAGAGAACAAAGAGATTTGGTAAAAGCTTCTATTGGTCTCTTCACTTAAGTCCCTATAAGACTGCCCAGTATTTGGGCAGGTCGAGCACAGATGGATGATGACACATTTACACTGGTCTATTACACAGGCTGATTCAAAGGGAATGTGGGAAGAATGATCGCTGCCACAGTCGTTCCTCCCTCAGTTCTACTGATTATTGGCATCACATCCCAGATTACACAGTGAAAAGTCCTGACGATGACAGATGCCAATTAGTCAACAAAATAGTGTTTGCTTCATCAAAGGCTTCGGCTGCACCATAATATGGGCCGGTTATCGGGAATGAGAGTTCCTATGCTCCCGATAATTGGCTCAAATATTGTTTTGTCTAATAAGGCTTCAGTCATGGCATCTTGTGATGTAGCTTGTTACACTGGACAACACAATACATGCAAAGAAGAAGATTAGAGGAGAAGATAAAAGGAGAAGAAAACACAAGATCAGAGGAGAAGATCAGAGGAGAAGATCAGAGGAGAAGATCAGAGGAGATAAGAGGAGAAGATCAGAGAAGATAACAGGAGAAGATCAGTGGAGAAGAAAACAAGAAGATCAGAGGAGGAGAAGATAACAGGAGAAGATAACAGGAGAAGATAACAGGGGAAGATAACAGGAGAAGATAACAGAAGAAGATCAGAGGAGGAGAAGATAACAGGAGAAGATAACAGGAGAAGATAACAGGAGAAGATAACAGGAGAAGATAACAGGAGAAGATCAGAGGAGGAGAAGATAACAGGAGAAGATAACAGGAGAAGATAACAGGAGAAGATAACAGGAGAAGATAACAGGAGAAGATAATAGGAGAAGATAATAGGAGAAGATAACAGGAGAAGATAATAGGAGAAGATAACAGGAGAAGATCAGAGGAGGAGAAGATAACAGGAGAAGATAACAGGAGAAGATCAGAGGAGAAGATCAGAGGAGGAGAAGATCAGAGGAGATAAGAGGAGAAGATCAGAGAAGATAACAGGAGAAGATAACAGGAGAAGATAACAGGAGAAGATAACAGGAGAAGATAACAGGAGAAGATCAGAGGAGAAGATCAGAGGAGGAGAAGATCAGAGGAGATAAGAGGAGAAGATCAGAGAAGATAACAGGAGAAGATCAGTGGAGAAGAAAACAAGAAGATCAGAGGAGGAGAAGATAACAGGAGAAGATAACAGGAGAAGATAACAGGAGAAGATAACAGGAGAAGATAACAGGAGAAGATAATAGGAGAAGATAACAGGAGAAGATCAGAGGAGGAGAAGATAACAGGAGAAGATAACAGGAGAAGATAACAGGAGAAGATAACAGGAGAAGATAACAGGAGAAGATAACAGGAGAAGATCAGAGGAGAAGATAACAGGAGAAGATCAGAGGAGAAGATAACAGGAGAAGATCAGAGGAGAAGATCAGAGGAGGAGAAGATCAGAGGAGGAGAAGATAACAGGAGAAGATAACAGGAGAAGATAACAGGAGAAGATAACAGGAGATGATAACAGGAGAAGATAACAGGAGAAGATAACAGGAGAAGATAACAGGAGAAGATAACAGGAGAAGATAACAGGAGAAGATAACAGGAGAAGATAACAGGAGAAGATAACAGGAGATGATAACAGGAGAAGATCAGAGGAGGAGAAGATAACAGGAGAAGATAACAGGAGAAGATAACAGGAGAAGATAACAGGAGAAGATAACAGGAGATGATAATAGGAGATGATAACAGGAGAAGATCAGAGGAGGAGAAGATAACAGGAGAAGATAACAGGAGAAGATCAGAAGAGGGTCCATTCATGAAATCTGACATACCCAAGGTCCATATCTCCAGGACAAACCATGAGCAATGGATTATATTTGTGATTAATGTACAGAAGCCAATATGTCCTGTTTCATTATCAGTTTATTATAGGATTTTTTATTTTTATTTTCGAGTGATGATTTCAGAAACCATTTTTCCCTCGCTGTTAATGTTCTCACATCTTCTCTGAGCTTCTCCTATAAAGACAACATATAAAGTGACGGTATAATTTCTTAGTTCTGGTGATTAAAATAAGAGCCTGGAGAGGCCATAATAAGTAATACATGGCTATACAAATCCAATACCAAGGGATGGGCAGACTATTCCATTCTAACAGAAATTTAGAGACATAAAATGAAGCGTTCAGTACTAGCAGCAGCATCATGGTCTTGACTGCATCAACATGAGCTTCCAGGTGAGAACCGTCCTGGCTGAATGTTCCCTTCACCCTCTGGATGTGCTGGACCAGACTGCTGACCGTACAACTCAGAGACACCAGGGTGAGGCAGAACGGCAGAGCAATCATGGAGTTGAGTCCAGTATCTATTAACGATATTTGAACAGCGTAGTCTTCCCTGATTATCCAACAGTAGAAGGTGCTGTTATCAGTGTTATCTACAGGGACTGAGGTGAAGATCACACTGAGCAATGAGACCAGAACAATAACAAATATCACTAGAGTAACGATCATCAACCGGGGAAGAACAGAGGGAAGCCTCGACTTCAGGACCCTGATGATCCAGTTCTGGAAGGAGACAAGCTTAATACAGTAGAAGCTACACAGCCACGAGGTCTGACATGTAGTGAAGAGCACGCAGGATGTGTACACAGAAAAATATAAAGCTGTGCACACATTCTCAGTCCAGAAAACAAATAACACGTCCATGGAAAGTTGAACACCTCCAAATATTGCATTGGACAATCCAGTGAAAAAGAGCAGGAGACCTTGAGGGTTCTCAAACCCACGACTCAACCAAGTTCTGTAGCTGACAACTGAGATAAACAGGTTGAAGCACATCCCGGAAGATGAAGTTATAATGTAAAATAATAAGCATAGGAGATTCCCTGTCTCCATGTCAGTGGTTTCTGCTCTATGATGTATCTGCAACACTAAAGTCCAGTCTCTCAGAGTCACTGACGTCTCTTCAGAGGTTTATCTCTTGAATATTTTTGCTGGTTGTGATATTTTCCTATATTTGGTTCTAGGGCCATCCACCCTTCATCTCCACGTCACAGATCCTTGCATATCATTTGAATGCTGTGTGGAAGGATTGGTTTTGGTGTCATAACGTAAATCTGATGACAGGAGGAGACAGAGAGACAAGGTCTTGTTGGACCACATCTGTCTCTTCCTTATATTTTGAGCAGTTGGTGGGAAGTTGAATATTAGCTGCATCTTTGATGAAATGTGAAGCATAGCCTTTTTGCTTAAGTTCTCCTATGCTGTAAACTTTATCTTATATATGTAGTGGTCGGCTTTGGGGTGTCCCCAATGTGACTCTTGGTCCATCCAGACACTGTTGAGGTGTCACCATGTGTTGCTGCTCTCTGGAAGAGAAGGTAAGACGTGGTGCACCCCAATGGGAAATAAGTCCAGAGAGTCAGAGTCTACAGTAAACCAGGGGGCTGCTTTACTGGAGGAACTCAAGTGGAAAACAGTACAGGTGAGGAAATTTACAGTTTACTTAAGTCTCTTCCCGAATACAGTAAAAGGTACGTATCGCAATGTATCATACTTACCTTGTTTCCAGTGAACCTGATGAAGGGGATGTTCTGTCTCCGAAACCCGTAGTTCATACCTAGAAAAGAAATAAAAGCTGTTAAAATATTGTTTTCATTGGATGTCCTGCAGGGCTGCGTACCTTTTCCATTACTGTATTTATGACACTCAGACCAGAGTCCCAACCTGAGCTAACGCTGTGCAGCCGCAGACCTGACTCATGTAGTTGTATGGGCCCAGCGAGGTCAGTGCAGCACTGGGAGGGGAGCCGTCTCCGTGTGTCTGTCTGTGCCCCTCTCCAGGGCAGAGAAGGATCTGTGCTGAGGAAAGGTCTGACTGTACCTCTCTCAGAAGGCTGGCCAAAGGCTGGTGGCCCGGGGTCTGTGGCTCAGTTATAAGGGCTCTCTATCCCATGAAATAAATAGATGGACACTACTTCTTGTGGTACAAAGGGTGGGGGCACAGCTTTATTGACAAAAATTGGAGGACCTTGTCAAAGGACTGTTACACCAACAGATTATGTGACCAATATCTGTCCAATCAGACAGATAGTTGGTGTATATAACAAAAGATCTGTGTGTAAACAACCATCTGCCCAAACGCTTTACATCTGGGTCACCTTACATGGCTGGTTACCACAGCCGCTTACAACTTCTCCATCTTCTCCTTGGGCACCACTGCCCCCGGAGCTGAGTTCAGGCCTACACAGAGCTCCACTCTTCCCCCAATGTCCTGCAACCCAGAGAGGAAAATATCTAAATCTACTGTATATTGGTAATGTGTACACCATTAGGTAGCATCAAGTTCCCTCTAGTTGTCTATGGCAAACCGCTACTCCACACTTAGAGCGAATATGCCAAGATACTCGTCAACCATGTTGCTGTAATGCTGCCTCCTGCTAATACGGTCCATATCCGGTGGTGGTACTGGATGGTGTGGAGTGCTGACCAAGGTTGTACACATTTTAGTCATCCTACCTACCAATCCTACCTTCTGAAGTGGTGCCAGTTCCCAAGCTGTGTTGGTGACTTACTCCTCCGCCTTGTGCTTCCACTGAGCCCCCACTGTCAGGTGGGAGCACCATCAGTATGGCGTCTACCAGCATCCACTTATATTCACGCACCTTCCGTTCACACTCCAGTGATGGAAGTAAGGATGACACGTTGTCCTTGTAGCAGGGATCCAGCAGGGTGGCCACCCAGTAATCAGCACTGGTTAGAATGTGGGCAACTCGGCGGTCATTGTGCAGGCACTGCACCATGTAGTCACTCATGTGTGCCAGGCTGCCCAGAGGAAACGACAAGCTGCCCTCTGTGGGAGGTGTATCGTCTGTGTCCTCTGTATACCTCCAGCTAGGCTCCAGTAATGAGTGTTAGCTGCTTTTGGTGCCACCCTGCTGTGAACAGGGATCCTCCTCATCCTCCAAAACTGTGCCCTGGTTGGACAGTTGTGTACCTGACTGCTGTTGGTTCAGGAAACCACCCTCTGAGCCATGTGTGGACGACTGGCCTGACAACTGTGGGAATGATCCCTGTTCCTCCCCCTCTTCCTCTTGTGTCACATACTCTTCCATGATCGCCTGAAGCGTTTTTTAAGGAGACATAGAAGTGGAATAGTAACGCTGAGGACGGCGTCATCAGCACTGGCCATGTTGGTGGGGTACTTGAAACAGCACACCTCGGCACACACGTCCCGCATTGAGGCCCACCAGCTGGTGGTGAAGTGGTGCTGTTCCGCAGAGTGACTCACCCATGCGTGCTGCAGCCAAAACTCCACTATCGCCTGCTGCTGCTCGCACAGTCTCTCCAGCATGTGCAAGGTGGAGATCCATCTTGTGGGTACATTGCATATGAGGTGATGATAGGGAAAGCAGAAGTTACACTGCAGCACAGACAGGCGAGCAGCAGCAGAGTGAGAATGCCGAAAGCAAGCACAGATGGTCCGTATTTTGTGCAGGAGCTCTGACATATCGGGGTAATTCTTCAGGAACCTCTGCACCAACAAGTTCAGCACATGCACCAGGCAATTGATGTGCGTCACACTGGTTAGGTCCAGAGCTGCTACGAGACTTTACCCGTTATCACACACCACCAGGCAGGGCTTGAGGCTGAGCGGCACCAACCACTCATCGGTCTGTTCTTCCATGCCCGTCCACAGCATCTGCACAATGTGAGGTTTTTTCCCCAAAGAGATGAGTTTCAGAACAGCCTGTTGTCGATTCCCCCTGGCTGTGCTGAATTTGGTGGTGCAGGTGTTACCCTGATATGATGAGGAGGCAGTAGAGGGGGATGAAGAGGCAGTAGAGAAGGAAACGCAGTAGAAGGAGGGGGCAACCGGAGGCACCAAGAAACATCCAGCAATCCTCGGTGGCAGTAGGACATACGCCAAAATGCTTTCCACCTCAGGCCCATGTACTGTGGAACAGCCACCTCGATAAAGTATTTAAAAGTGTCCGTCTCCACCAGACGGAAAATGACAGCATTACAGAGGCCAGGAATTTGGAAATGCTGGCATTCAGGGCCAGGGCTCGCGGGTGGGTAGGGGTACTTCCTCTTTATCTACAACGTTTGGGGGATGGACAGCTGAACGCTTCAATGGGATGTGATGATGCTCGGAGACACTGCTGCTGCTGGTGGTGTTGCTGTCTCATCCTCTCTTTGCGGGGAGTCAGGTGGCCCTGTTGCTCCAGATGGGGAGTAAGAGATCGTGACTGCAGCAGAAGAGGGAGCAGCAGGAGCCTCAGATCTTTTGTGGTTCTTGAGGTGTCTTGAGGTAACTGCAGTTCGTGCTTTGCAGTTAGATGCGGGGTCATGCAGGTGGTGCTCAGGTTTAGAACATTTATGCCTCGCTTCAGGCTCTGCTTGCACGGCATGCCAACCACCTGTGACTTGTCATCAGCACACTGCCTGATAACTGCCACGCCAGGGAACTCATTTGAGCTAGTTTATGTGTGATTTATGCCTCTGCTACCACAAAAGTTATAGTGGAATCCATAACGGAATTCTTAGATAAACCGAACCTTGTACGCCAAAACTGAAAACAGAAGTTTGCTCATCCCCACCTATATGCGAAATCACATCGCTCCCCTCCCTCCAGCCCCTCCAACATACAGTCCCATGTAAATTATCTCCCTCTTTATCTACAGCCCCCTCCAAAATACAGTCCCATGTAAATAGCAGCTGAGGTGAATGGTGAAGTCGGGAGCGGAGGGCCCCCTGCTTCATTATAATCAGCTGTCTCTACCTCCTATGGAAGAGAGCAGGACATACCTCCCCCACCTGGGATCGTGAGACAGCCACTGAAATCCAGGACAGTTGGGAAGTATGGTGAGGTGTGAAGGAGTTACAGGACGCAACATGAGTACAGTATTGTACTGACCTTAAATGTAGGGTCCTGCAGAAGGATCTGCGCTTTGTTGTACTGGAGGAACATCTCAACCATCAGGAACATTTTGAGCAAAGAGACGTTTGCTATTTTGGCTCAGCATGTAGTCTCTTGTGCACTTAATGGGATCTGTCTCTTTCACTTCCGCTGGCAGCTTGTTCTAGATGTTTATTCCAAGCTGAGATCTTGAAGTTATCAAACAGTCAATGAAAAGATGATAATATGGCAGAATGGCTACTAGTACTGAAGGAGGCCGCAAGAACAGGGGAACATACAGGGGGACAAGAGGGACAAACTAAGCAGGAATACAGAGATGACATTAATGATAATGAACCATGAAGACATGGGACATGATAGTGCATGATAGTAAAGGTATGCTCATTCACGGCAAAAGACTTTGCTGTTTGTGGAGAGGGTATGTGCAGAGTGCCCACCACACGGATATCCATCCATATTTCAGGATTTGCTTCCCGCTGTGGGACTGCAGTACTGATTGTGAAAGTTTTATGTTCAATTTGGACGAACAGCAAAGTGTTTAGAAAGAGCTCAGGAATTACTACCATCATCATTCTTGCTGCAAATATACAGATATAGAGAGACAACTACATTGTGATATACTTTGGAAGATGGAACTATGCATGTTATTGCCATCTGTACTGCAACTCTCATCATCTTCAGTAAATAAACGATTTCCTGTTAACACCAAACTGTCCTGGTTGTTGACTCCACAGTCCGTCAGCACCAGCCCTCTTGCCTTGCCAACTGACCACCATCAAGGAAACCGCAACTAACACCACGTAAGATCCCCAATACCGGGGGGGGGGGGGGGCGGTTGAAGAAAGGACACACCCTCCATTCATTAAATGCCTACCTTCCCCAGGGAGTGCCAGAAGGAGGGTTGCCACTGTGAACTGTGAGTACTACTATCCCCTTCAGGGCCACAACCACCACCCTCATCTTCTCTGTCCTGGGCCATCCCTGTGGCTTACTGCAAACCTGTTCTATAGACCGCACTCATTGACATTGTTGTCAACGTCATCATGATCTACATCAGAAACGGCCAACCTGCTGTAGGCTGATATATCTCTTACTCTCTCCGCTACTATGGTGTAGCTTGCGATGCACGATGCGTGCCATGGACAACCCGATCATGAAAGTCACGTGTGCGCTCCAAACATACGTTCCATGCCAGTAACGGAAGAGGATGTGCATGCTACGCATGCGCCGTTCACTAAGCACCACGCTGAGAACCACCACTTTCACAACAACAATCACAATAACTTTTGATGATTCACAATCTGGAAGATTTTATGAATTTATTTCTTGGTGTTAAAAAGTCAGGACAAACTTTCAATTCAGACCATATTAGGACTTACTGTGAACTTACTCTGCTGCTGTTCTGCCTATACTCCATGGCTGAAGGACCTGTGATGACATCATAGTCATGTGATCGTTTCAGCAGTGGAAGTGGTGCTAGGACCTGTGATGAGGTCACCATCCTGTGACCAGTGCAGAAAGAGGCAGCGCTCAGCAGTGGAGGCCTGGGAGGCCATGGAATGTAAGTGCCAGAGCAATGCTGGGAGATTTCCCTGAGGAAATATGTAATTTAACTGGGACTGTATGTTAGAGGGGCTGAAGGGAAGGGTGTTATTTACATGGGACTGCATGTTATAGAAGATTGAGGGGAGATGACTAGTGTTATGTCTTATAGAAGACTGGATGGTAAGAAGTGATGTTATTTACATGGGGCCATGTGTCGGAGGGGCTGAAGGATGTTATTTACATGGGACTGTATGGGGGGGGTACAAGTACATTCCTTGCACAGGGGCCCTCTGTGGTCTGTGTCCGCCCCTGGTTGTCTGGTGGGACAAGGCATCAGGCACAGATTATTCTCCTCGCCCTATGGAACATATATGGATGCTTAGCTAAAGTGAAATGTGCATGTATATGAGGGAGATGAAAGGAAGAACAGTGAGATGATGGCTATCTAAGGCACATGGCCGACTTAAGAGAACAAAGAGATTTGGTGAAAGCTTCTATTGGTCTCTTCACTTAAGTCCCTATAAGACTGCCCAGTATTTGGGCAGGTCGAGCACAGATGGATGATGACACATTTACACTGGTCTATTACACAGGCTGATTCAAAGGGAATGTGGGAAGAATGATCGCTGCCACAGTCGTTCCTCCCTCAGTTCTACTGATTATCGGCATCACATCCCTGATTACACAGTGAAAAGTCCTGACGATGACAGATGCCAATTAGTCAACAAAATAGTGTTTGCTTCATCAAAGGCTTCGGCTGCACCATAATATGGGCTGGTTATCGGGAATGAGAGTTCCTATGCTCCCGATAATTGGCTCAAATATTGTTTTATCTAATTGGGCTTTAGTCAGGTTATATGGCATCTTGTGATGTAGCTTGTTACACTGGACAACACAACACAGGAAGAAAGAAGATCAGAGGAGAAGATAACAGGAGAAGATAACAGGAGAAGATCAGAGGAGAAGATCAGAGGAGAAGGTAAGAGGAGAAGGTAAGAGGAGAAGATAACAGGAGAAGATAACAGGAGAAGATAATAGGAGAAGATAACAGGAGAAGATAATAGGAGAAGATAACAGGAGAAGATCAGAGGAGGAGAAGATAACAGGAGGAGATCAGAGGAGAAGATAACAGGAGAAGATAACAGGAGAAGATAACAGGAGAAGATAACAGGAGAAGATCAGAGGAGAAGATAACAGGAGAAGATAACAGGAGAAGATAACAGGAGAAGATCAGAAGAGGGTCCATTCATGAAATCTGACATACCCAAGGACCATATCTCCAGGACAAACCATGAGCAATGGATTATATTTGTGATTAATGTACAGAAGCCAATATGTCCTGTTTCATTATCAGTTTATTATAGGATTTTTTATTTTTATTTTCGAGTGATGATTTCAGAAACCATATTTCCCTCGCTGTTAATGTTCTCACATCTTCTCTGAACTTCTCCTGTAAAGACAACATATAAAGTGACGGTATAATTTCTTAGTTCTGGTGATTAAAATAAGAGCCTGGAGAGGCCAAAATAAGTAATACATGACTATACAAATCCAATACCAGGGGAAGGGCAGACTAGTCCATTGTGACAGAAATTTAGAGACATAAAATGAAGTGTTCAGTACTAGCAGCAGCATCATGGTCTTGACTGCATCAACATGAGCTTCCAGGTGAGAACCGTCCTGGCTGAATGTTCCCTTCACCCTCTGGATGTGCTGGACCAGACTGCTGACCGTACAACTCAGAGACACCAGGATGAGGCAGAACGGCAGAGCAATCATGAACTGGAGTACGACATCTATGAGCGTTATTTGAACAGCGTAGTCTTCACTGATTATCCAACAGTAGAAGGTGCTGTTATCAGTGTTATCTACAGGGACTGAGGTGAAGATCACACTGAGGAATGAGACCAGAACAATAACAAATATCACTAGAGTAACGATCATCAACCGGGGAAGAACAGAGGGCAGCCTCGACTTCAGGACCCTGATGATCCAGTTCTGGAAGGAGACAAGCTTAATACAGTAGAAGCTACACAGCCACGAGGTCTGACATGTATTGAAGAGCACGCAGGATGTGTACACACAAAAATATAAAGCTGTGCACACATTCTCAGTCCAGAAATAAAATAACATGTCCATGGAAAGTTGAACACCTCCAAATATTGCATTGGACAATCCAGTGAAAAAGAGCAGGAGACCTTGAGGGTTTTGAAACCCACGACTCAACCAAGTTCTGTAGCTGACAACTGAGATAAACATGTTGAAGAACATCCCGGAAGATGAAGTTATAATGTGAAGTAATAAGAACACAATGCTCTCTGTCTCCATGTCAGTGGTTTCTGCTCTATGATGTATCTGCAACACTAAAGTCCAGTCTCTCAGAGTCACTGACTTCTCTTCAGAGGTTTATCTCTTGAATGTTTTTGCTGGTTGTGATATTTTCCTATATTTGGTTCTAGGGCCATCCATCCTGTCCTCTCCATGTCACAGATCCTTGCATATCATTTGAATGTTGTGTGGAAGGATTGGTTTCGATGTCAGTTGAAAAATATGAGCATTTATTATGCATATAACGTAACCCTGATGACAGGAGGAGACAGAGAGACAAGGTCTTGTTTGACCACATCTGTCTCTTCCTTATATTTTTGAGCAGTTTTGGTGGGAAGTTGAATATTAGCTGCATTTTTAATGAAATATGAAGCATAGCCTTTTTGCTTAAATTCTCTTATGCTGTAAACTTTATCTTATATATGTAGTGGTCGGGTTTGGGGTGGCTCCAACACTACTCTTGGTCCATCCCGACACAGTTGAGGTGTCATCACGTGTTGCTGCTCTCCGGAACAGATGGTAAGGTGTGATGCACCCCAATGGGAAATGGGTTACAGCTTTATTGACAAAAATTGGAGGACCTTGTCAAAGGACTGTGTTACACCAAAATTATCTGACCAATTTCTGTGCAATTAGTGTATAAACCGCCATCTGACCGATAATTGGTTAGAAAATCTGTCAGCGTACAAACCGATTGGTCATCTCCTTCGACGCCACTGCCCCCGGAGCCGGGTGCAGGCCTTCACCGAGCTTCGCCCTCCCCCCAACAGTATGAAGAGGGCCCTGTCTATTGTGTCCTGCAACCCAGAGAGGAAAATATCTAAACCAACTGTATATTGGTAATGTGTTCACCGTCAAGTTGTCTATGGCAAACCGCTACTCCACCCCTGGGCCGAATATGCCAAGATACTCACAAGATAAAGTGTAACTGTCATATTTTTTTAATTTGCTAGTTTATTAGAGCTGAGCATGTGACCTGAGATAGTCTGTCAGTGATTGCCAAACGATCTGTAATTACCTTATAATATCAGATTTCAGCTTCTATTAATGTCCCTTGTACCTTTCCACTGGTCCATTGAAAGACCGTTGCTATGGCTTTTCTGTCTCCGTCCAATAGTAAAACAAATGGACAAAGAAAAAAGTCAGACAAGCAAACGAATGGCAGTCCTCCACAAAGTCAGCACAGCCAGACAAATGGAACGGGCCTTGTCAACCGGACTGGATCCCTTCTTCCTTCCCTTTAATATCAGAGAAAGTGTGAAATCGCTAGTGACACCGTGAAGACCTATTAAACGAAAGGCAAATGAAACACCCAATAATCTTTTTTGTACAACGGTCGATTAATACCCTGGGTGGTGAAGATGACCCAAATATGAAAGCGTAACCCGACAGCAGTAATCTACTGTTAGCAACGCATCCCCTTCTGCAATTGACAACCATTCAACCCAAGCTTTACCGTGACTGGACCAGGTGAAAGGTACCACGGCATTCTGTAACAAGGGCATCAGGTGGTCAATGGCAGATCCCAAAGAAAAAGAAGCCCTCCCGGTCTGCAGTGGGCTACAGCCCCCTGAAACGATGAAACTGCAAAAGACACAGCATCAGCCACTGCATTCATTTTTCCTGCCTTAAGCACAGCGTTATGCAAGAAGGAGTTAACACCTGACAACACACCAGCGGCAATACCGGCAGAGAATGAGAAGTCAGCCAATTTATAACCAAAACTTCCCCTTCATTGTCCAACCAAAATTGAATGCGTTTGTTTTTTTTAATCAGAGAGCCTCACAATTCAATAGCCACCACAACTGGAAAAAGTAAGGTTTGCCGCCAAACCTTAACTTCACCAATCTATTGTGACGCTAACCAATGGTCCTTGAAAATTGCAGCATAACCGAAGGAACCAGACATCTGTGAATAGGTGTAGGGTATCACTGTCAACTTCTGAAACACAGTGGTAAACATGGCACAAGAATCCAACCCATGCAGCGCTTTTCCCAGCTGTTGGTATCTAAAAGCAGGGGGCGGTCAGTCGAGCCAATTAGGATTGAAGTGTCCTCCAGGAAGGCTGACCCAGTGCTGCAACTACCAGGGAGAGAAGGCAGAGTTGGGTCTAGTCCGAGAAGTTATCTTATGTGCAATGGGTGTGGACAATGTCTCAATGGGATGAGGAAGGAAATCCCCTGAAGCCATCATGGCCTGAGCAGCTGAAGTGAGAGGCCTGGTCAGTGCGAGGTTTCCTATCAGTATATTCGGCATCCCTCAATGCTGAGGACAAGTGCTAAACACATGGAAAAAAGCAGGAAATTTAGACAGACTGCCTAGGACCTTAGGAACTGTGCGTGATAGCACAGATATGTTTGTGGAGAGGGTACGTGCCGAGTGCCCATCACACTGATATACCAGATTGACCATCCGCTTCAGGATTTGCACCCCGCCGTGGGAGCTGTAGTGCTGATTGTGAGTGTTTTGTGGTCAATTTGGAAGGATAGCACAGTGTTCATAAAGAGCTCAGGGATTACTACCACCATCATTGTTGCTGCCCATATATATTGAGAGAAGACTACATTGTGATATACTTTGTTACGGTTCATGTTGCTGCCATTTGTACTTCAACTCCCATTATTTTCAGTAAAGGAACTGTTCCTTGTTAACACTAAACTGGGCCGGGTTATTGACTCTGCAATCATCCTCTGCACCGGCCCGTCTGTCTGGTCAACTGATCACCATCAAAGACACCCCAACTACCACCAGGCAGAGAGTGCCTCGAGGTAAGAAAGGATGCGACCCCCGTTTACTACATGATCCCACCAGGGAGTGCCAGAAGGAGAACTGTCACTGTGAACTGTGAATACTACTACCCCCTTCAGGGCCACAACCACCACTCTCATCTTCTCTGCCCTCTCACCTGTGGCTCACTGCAAACCTTTTCTATAGACATCGCTTATTGCCATTATTGATCATTGTCATCATCTGCATCAGATACTGCCTGCCCTGCTCCCCCCTCTGCCCCCCCCCATTCATAAGCCATTAATAGTAGAATATCAGGGCAAAAAACAACAATATTCACCCACTTGTGTACTGCCACTTGTGTACCAACTGAACCCCACCTGGACAAGTTTCTGGCAGTGCAGTTGCTGCCAGACAACTTAGTGGATTTGGAGTCTCTACATAGCAGATTGGTTGCTAAGGTGCATCGAGCAGCAAATATCCTTCTTGATGTTTCTCCCTGCTAATTAGAACTGGGCAAATGGTCAGCGATAATGGAAGGGATATCATGGCTGCGCTGCATTTGGGGGTTATAATACATGCTGCCTTTATGTTCCACATCATAAATCTGGTGGTGAAATGCTTTCCTAAAAATAATTGTATCATGGCTTTCAGAAGGTGCTGGCAATGTCCAGGAGACTGTCCTCGCATTTCTGCCAGTCTAACATGTCGATGAACATTCTCCTTCACTTGTAGTGACAGAACAATCTGTAGTTACATTGCTTAATCCGTGATGTTCCAACTCACTGGAATTACACTTTACAGTTACAAGATAAATGGTCTGTAGGAGCAACAAAAAGCTATGAATGATTTGTTTCATGCACCGGACCGCCTCAGCAGGGAATATGTGTTGTTTCGAGGTCAGGCAGTGGCAGCTCCTCAGAGCTTTGAAAAATGAGACCCAAAGTGAACATGTAACAGAGGAGATATAATAACTATCTATATACAGTGGAGGAAATAAGTATTTGATCCCCCACTGACTTTAAACATTTTAATACTAAAAAATAAATGGAACGTCTCATAATTTTATGCCAGCTTTATTTTAACAGTGCCACATAGAATATCAAAAGAAAAACGGAGAAAATTACATGAAATGAGAAATAAAAAATAATTTGCATTTCTTTGAGGGAAATAAGTATTTGATCTCCTTGTAAAACCATGACTAATGTTGGCTCCCACAGACACTGACACCCCCTAATCACAGTGAAGTCATTACCTGGATGACAGACACCTGTCCCAAATTGTCACCTGTATAAAAGGCCACCTGCCATGGTATACCAAGATATCACCTCGTGGAGTCTCATTGATCATGAGAAAAGCTAAAAATCAGCCAAGAACTACATGGGAGGAGCTGAGTAATGATCTCAAGGCAGTTGGGACCACAGTCTCCAAAAAAACCATTGGTAATACACTGAGACGTAATGGTTTAAAATCCTGCAGTGCACGCAAGGTTCCTCTGCTCAAGAAGGCTCACGTCCAGGCCAATGAACATATTAATGACTCTGAGAGAGACTGGGAGAAGGTGCTGTGGTCAGATGAGACCAAAATTCAGCTCTTTGGCCTCAACTCAACTCGACGTGTTTGGAGGAAGAAAAATACAGAATATGACCCTAAGAATACCATCCCCACCGTCAGGCATGGTGGTGGAAGTATTATGTTTTGGGGGTGTTTTTCTTCTAAGGGCACAGGCCAACTTCACCGCATTGACGGGAAGATGAACGGGGCCATGTATCGCCAAATCCTGGGTGACAACCTCCTTGCCTCCGCCAGGGCACTGAAAATGGGTCGTGGATGGGTCTTTCAGCACGACAACGACCCAAAACATACAGCCAAGGAAACAAAGGAGAGGCTCCATAAGAAGCATATCAAGGTCATGGAATGGCCTAGCCTGTCTCCTGACCTCAATCCCATCGAAAATCTATGGAGAGAGCTGAAGCTTCACGTTTCCAAATGCATGCCTAAAAACCATAAGGATATGGAGATGATTTACAGAGAGGAGTCGGCCAAAATGACTCCTGAAGTGTGTGCAAACCTTATAAAGAACTATAAGAAACCTCTGACTGCTGGGCTTGCCAACAAGGGTTAAATGATGTTTTACTGGGGATCAAATACTTATTTCCCTCAAAGAAATGAAAATTATTTTTTATTTCTCATTTCATGTAATTTTCTCCGTTTTTCTTTTGATATTCTATGTGGCACTGTTAAAATAAAGCTGGCATCAAATTATAAAACGTTTCATTTATTTTTTAGTATTAAAACTTTAAAAGTCAGTGGGGGATCAAATACTTATTTCCTCCACTGTATATATATATCTGAAGGCAGTACAGAGATCTCTTTCATCATCTATTTATACAATGACTGTGACGAGGGGACATCCTCTGCGTCTAGAAGAAAGAAGGTTTCTACACAAACATAGAAGAGGACTCTTTACAGTAAGAGCAGTGAGACTATGGACTATTTACTGTAAGAGCAGTGAGACTATGGACTCTATACTGTAAGAGCAGTGAGACTATGGACTCTTTACTGTAAGAGCAGTGAGACTATGGACTCTTTACTGTAAGAGCAGTGAGACTATGGACTCTTTACAGTAAGAGCAGTGAGACTATGGACTCTTTACTGTAAGAGCAGTGAGACTATGGACTCTTTACTGTAAGAGCAGTGAGACTATGGACTCTTTACAGTAAGATCAGTGAGACTATGGACTATTTACTGTAAGAGCAGTGAGACTATGGACTCTATACTGTAAGAGCAGTGAGACTATGGACTCTTTACTGTAAGAGCAGTGAGACTATGGACTATTTACTGTAAGAGCAGTGAGACTATGGACTCTATACTGTAAGAGCAGTGAGACTATGGACTCTTTACTGTAAGAGCAGTGAGACTATGGACTCTATACTGTAAGAGCAGTGAGACTATGGACTCTTTACTGTAAGAGCAGTGAGACTATGGACTCTTTACAGTAAGAGCAGTGAGACTATGGACTATTTACTGTAAGAGCAGTGAGACTATGGACTCTATACTGTAAGAGCAGTGAGACTATGGACTCTTTACTGTAAGAGCAGTGAGACTATGGACTCTTTACAGTAAGAGCAGTGAGACTATGGACTATTTACTGTAAGAGCAGTGAGACTATGGACTCTATACTGTAAGAGCAGTGAGACTATGGACTCTTTACTGTAAGAGCAGTGAGACTATGGACTCTATACTGTAAGAGCAGTGAGACTATGGACTCTATACTGTAAGAGCAGTGAGACTATGGACTCTATACTGTAAGAGCAGTGAGACTATGGACTCTATACTGTAAGAGCAGTGAGACTATGGACTCTTTACAGTAAGAGCAGTGAGACTATGGACTATTTACTGTAAGAGCAGTGAGACTATGGACTCTTTACTGTAAGAGCAGTGAGACTATGGACTCTTTACTGTAAGAGCAGTGAGACTATGGACTCTATACTGTAAGAGCAGTGAGACTATGGACTCTTTACTGTAAAAGCAGTGAGACTATGGACTCTTTACTGTAAGAGCAGTGAGACTATGGACTCTTTACTGTAAGAGCAGTGAGACTATGGGACTCTTTACTGTAAGAGCAGTGAGACTATGAACTCTTTACTGTTAGAGCAGTGAGACTATTGAATCTTTACTGTAAAAGCAGTGAGACTATGGACTCTACTGTAAGAGCAGTGAGACTATGGACTCCTTACTGTAAGAGCAGTGAGACTATGGACTCTATACTGTAAGAGCAGTGAGACTATGGACTCTATACTGTAAGAGCAGTGAGACTATGGACTCTTTACAGTAAGAGCAGTGAGACTATGGACTCTTTACTGTAAGAGCAGTGAGACTATGGACTCTTTACTGTAAGAGCAGTGAGTGTCAGGCAGGGGAATGGGCAACCCCTATCTCACCCCAATCCCCTGTCCCTGCCTACTTGCCTCAACTAGGCTAGGCCCTAGCGGACAACCAGACGGCGGTCCCTAACCTGAATAGGGAGGAGGGGCCTAAGACAAACTATGACAGAGAACAAGGAATCAATAGTCCGAGTACACCGGGAAGATACGTTCGGCCAGAGCAAAAGCAAGCGGAGGTAATACTTAGCCGAGGTCAACCAGGAGGAGTGCGGTACAGAGGATATCTATCAAAACGTAGTCCAGGAACAAGCAGGGGTCAATAACAGGAGGTCACGAAGCAGCAGGATATAACAGCAGGCAATAATGCAGAAGTTCGCTGGTGCAGGAAGAACCAAACACTGGCAACCAAAGGGTGGAATGTCAGACCTAAATGCTGCCAGAGCTCCCGCCCTAATACCAGATAGGTGCAGGGAGACTGACAGCCACACCAGGCAACAAATAGAACACAGGGAGAGAGGCAGAGTCCAGCACCTGCTAGATGACACACAAAACATAAAACAGCAAGGCAGAGGAGTCAGGTGGAAAACCAGGACCGGCTCCCCTGCACCTATATCAAATAACAGAAGTGGATGGACCAGCAATGCAGGCAAGGAGACCCACAGTACTGCTGGTCCTGACAGTACCCCCCCTCTTACGGGGGGCCTTCGGACCCTTAAAGTGAGGAGACGGCTTCAGAGGACAGGCTTGGTGAAAAGACTTAACCAAGCGAGGTGCATGAACATCTTTAGCAGGGACCCACGACCTGTCCTCCAAACCGAAACCCCTCCAGTGCACCAAATACTGTAAGGACCCCCTGACCCACCTAGAGTTCACAATCTTCTCCACCTCATACTCAAGCTCACCCTGTACCAAGGTAGGAGAAGGAGGATCAGGGAGGGGTAGCACTGGAGCAACATACCTTTTCAAAAGACTTTTATGAAAGGTATCATGAACCTTCCAACTCTGCGGAAGCGACAACTTGTAGGAAACTGGATTGATAACACGGGTAACCAAAAACGGACCAACATACCGGGGAGCAAGTTTTAGAGAAGGAACCTTTAACTTAAGATTTTTCGTAGACAATAAAACTTTATCACCAACCGAGAATGGCGCTGAAATAAAACGTTTTTTGTTTGTGTTATGAAGGAGTCTAGTTTGGGAATCCCGAAGGTTCTGCTGAACCCGGGTCCAAACTGTGCACAGTTTGTTAATGGATGTGTCTGCATGAGGAGTGTCAGAAATGGTAGGAGGAGAAAAAGAAAACCTGGGATGAAAACCATAGTTACAAAAGAAAGGTGAAGTTTGAGTGGAAGAATTAGTGCGGTTATTTACAGCAAATTCTGCAAAAGAAATAAAATTAGACCATAGATGCTGAGAATCAGAAACAAACAAACGGAGATACTGTATGAGTTCCTGGTTCATTCGTTCTGTTTGACCGTTAGATTGTGGATGGAAGGCAGAGGAAAATGACAAATTGACTTCTAATTTTTTACAAAAAATTCGCCAAAATCTTGCGACAAACTGTACACCTCTATCTGACACTATGTCCACAGGAAGACCATGTAAACGAACAATGTGTGACATAAATACAACAGACAGTTCTTCCGCAGAGGGAAGCTTTCTGAGGGGCACAAAATGAGCCATTTTGGAGAACCGGTCTACCACCACCCAAATGACAGTATTCCCCTGAGAGGGTGGTAGATCGGTTATGAAGTCCATGGCAATGTGTGACCATGGCTTAGACGGAATTGACAGGGGAAGAAGAGGACCCTCAGGACGTTGCCTTGGGCTCTTTCCCCTGGCACACACTTGGCAGGCATGAACAAACAACTCAACATCTTGTGCCATTCGAGGCCACCAATAATCCCGTTTCAAAATATCAAGAGTATTCTTAATCCCAGGATGCCCAGACAACACAGAAGCATGAGTCTCCTCTAACACTTTCAGGCGGAGTTCCAAGGGAACGAATAACTTGCCTTCCGGAAGGTCTTTTGGGGCTGACCCTTGCTCAGAGATAATTTGGGTCGAAAGGTGAGAGGAGACGGCAGCTATGACAATACCAGGCGGTAGGATGTTGCCTGGTTCAGCAACAAGATACTCAGGGGTCCCAAAACTTCTGGAGAGAGCATCAGCCTTTATATTCTTCGACCCAGGGCGAAAAGTGACCACAAAATCAAATCGAGCAAAAAACAATGCCCATCTGGCCTGACGAGAATTTAAACGCTTGGCATTGTCTAGGTAAACCAGATTCTTGTGGTCTGTGATAACAGTCACCTGATGCAAAGCCCCCTCCAGAAAGTGTCTCCAAACCTCGAATGCCCACTTGATGGCTAGCAACTCACGATTACCAATATCATAATTGCGTTCAGAGGAGGAGAATTTTCTAGAAAAATAAGCACAAGGTCGGAGATTGGTGAGTGTTGGTGGTCCTTGAGATAGAACTGCACCAACCCCGACCTCGGACGCATCAACTTCAACAATAAACGGTTTAGATAAGTCTGGTTGTATCAGAACAGGGGCAGCAGTAAACGCAGCTTTCAGAGACTCAAAAGCAGAAACTGCAGCAGGGGACCAATTACTGACGTCTGCCCCTTTCCGGGTAAGATCTGTGAGAGGTTTGGCGATAACAGAAAAGTTTTGAATGAAGTTTCTGTAATAATTAGCGAAACCTAAAAAGCGCTGTAAGGCTTTTAAGTTAGTGGGTCGCACCCAATCCGTTATCGCCTGAACCTTACCCGGATCCATCTGTACCTCTGTGGGTGTAATAACATAGCCTAAAAATGATATTTTCTGGACACAAAAAATACATTTCTCTAATTTTGCAAACAAGTGATGGGTACGTAAACGAGACAAAACCTGACGTACATGCTCGAGATGAGAATCTAAGTCAGGGGAAAATACCAGGATGTCATCAAGATAAACCACTATGTAGGTACCAATCAAATCATGGAAAATGGTATTCATGAAACCCTGAAACACAGCGGGTGCATTGCACAAACCAAACGGCATTACCAGATACTCAAAGTGACCTAACGGAGTGTTAAATGCCGTCTTCCACTCATCACCTTCACGAATCCTGACCAGATTGTAGGCTCCCCTGAGATCGAGCTTGGAGAACCATTTAGCCCCAGTGACCTGATTGAGAAGGTCCGGGATGAGTGGAAGAGCAAAAGAATTCCTGACAGTAATTTTATTCAGCTCCCTATAATCAATACATGGCCTGAGTCCCCCATCCTTCTTCTCAACAAAGAAAAACCCAGCTCCAGTGGGGGACTCAGAGGGTCGAATATGTCCTATAGCCAGACTTTCATCAATATAAGCCTTGAGAGACTCCCTCTCCGGCATGGACAGGTTGTAGATACGACCCTTGGGTAGTTTCACACCTGGGAGCAGATCAATTTTACAATCATACTCCCGGTGTGGCGGTAGGGCCCGCGACTGAGATTTAGAAAACACGTCAGCAAAATCGGAAATGAACATAGGGAGATCTGAATCTGAGACAAAAGAGGAGTTCAGAGAAAGGCGGGTCAAATGACTACCACATTGTGACCCCCATTTAACCAACTCAAGAGAACACCAATCCACTACAGGGTTGTGTTCACGCAACCATGGTAAACCAAGAATCACATTAACGGATAAATTCTTCATAACCAAAAAGGTGCATTTTTCCTCATGCATAGCACCCACAATCAATTTGACAACAGGGGTGGAAAAACGGACTAAACCTGCGACAAGAGGGGTAGAGTCTACCCCCGAGACTTGAATGGGGGGAGACAATGGAACTAAAGTAGGTAATATCTGAGAAATGAAACCAAAATCCACAAAATTAGCCGCAGCACCAGAATCCAAGAAGGCCTTCCCAGTACAAGAGGTCGACTTAAATTCAATGGTACAGGGCAGGAACATTTTAGATACAACAGGGAGTACCTGAGCTCCTAGACAATCCTCCCGAAAACTGCCTAGGAGCGGAAGTTTTCCTGCTGAGGCTTCTTGGGGCAGGCGTGGAGTAGATGTTCAGGACTTCCACAATAGAAGCAGAGATGATGTCTTAACCGGTGTTCTCTTCTCTGTTCAGGGGTCAAGGTACCGAGTTCCATTGGTTCGGAGCCAGAGGAAACTGCAGGTTGGCTGGAAACAGATGGACGAACACCTGGCACCCGGGGTGGACGTCGTGACCTCAGCCGACGATCAGCTCGGATGGCTAGATTCATGGCCTCATCCAAAGACCTCGGTTCAGGGTGGGCTAAAAGAAGATCTTTAATATTATCAGACAAACCAGTCATAAACAAATCTTTCAGAGCCTGGTCATTCCAACCAGACTCTGTGGCATATTGTCTGAAATTGGCAGAATAGTCTTCAGCCATTTGTCTGCCCTGACGGAGGTTGAGCAGCTGTGAGACAGCGTAGGCAGGGCGGTCAGGCTCATCATAGATTTGACCAAGGGCAGAAAAAAAAGCGTTGAGGGAAAAACGAAGAGGGGAGTCAGAAGGCAAAGAAAAAGCCCAGTTCTGGGGATCACCCCGGAGTAGTGACATAACTATCCCCACCCGTTGTTCCTCAGTGCCAGAGGAACGGGGGCGCAGAGTAAAATACAGTTTACAGCCCTCCTTAAAAGCAAAAAACTTTTTGCGGTCCCCAGAGAACAAGTCAGGTAGTGCAGTCTTGGGTTCTGGGGTCGCCAGCTGGGTGGTGGGAGGAGAAACCGGAGCAGTAACCTGTGCGGTTTCTTGGGCTTGTAAGCGGGTAGATAGATCCTGGACCATCTTGGTCAAGGCTTGGACCTGAGTGACCACAGCGGACATGGCCTCCATGGGTAGCATAAATGTGGCAGGACGTATAAGGGACTCAGACTTTTTGTGGGCCAGTGTTTCTGTCAGGCAGGGGAATGGGCAACCCCTATCTCACCCCAATCCCCTGTCCCTGCCTACTTGCCTCAACTAGGCTAGGCCCTAGCGGACAACCAGACGGCGGTCCCTAACCTGAATAGGGAGGAGGGGCCTAAGACAAACTATGACAGAGAACAAGGAATCAATAGTCCGAGTACACCGGGAAGATACGTTCGGCCAGAGCAAAAGCAAGCGGAGGTAATACTTAGCCGAGGTCAACCAGGAGGAGTGCGGTACAGAGGATATCTATCAAAACGTAGTCCAGGAACAAGCAGGGGTCAATAACAGGAGGTCACGAAGCAGCAGGATATAACAGCAGGCAATAATGCAGAAGTTCGCTGGTGCAGGAAGAACCAAACACTGGCAACCAAAGGGTGGAATGTCAGACCTAAATGCTGCCAGAGCTCCCGCCCTAATACCAGATAGGTGCAGGGAGACTGACAGCCACACCAGGCAACAAATAGAACACAGGGAGAGAGGCAGAGTCCAGCACCTGCTAGATGACACACAAAACATAAAACAGCAAGGCAGAGGAGTCAGGTGGAAAACCAGGACCGGCTCCCCTGCACCTATATCAAATAACAGAAGTGGATGGACCAGCAATGCAGGCAAGGAGACCCACAGTACTGCTGGTCCTGACAGTGAGACTATGGACTCTATACTGTAAGAGCAGTGAGACTATGGAGTCTTTACTGTAAGAGCAGTGAGACTATGGACTCTATACTGTAAGAGCAGTGAGACTATGGACTCTTTACTGTAAGAGCAGTGAGACTATGGACTCTTTACTGTAAGAGCAGTGAGACTACGGACTCTTTACAGTAAGAGCAGTGATACTATGGACTCTTTACTGTAAGAGCAGTGAGACTATGGACTCTTTACAGTAAGAGCAGTGATACTATGGACTCTTTACTGTAAGAGCAGTGAGACTATGGACTCTTTACTGTAAGAGCAGTGAGACTATGGACTCTATACTGTAAGAGCAGTGAGACTATGGACTCTATACTGTAAGAGCAGTGAGACTATGGACTCTTTACTGTAAGAGCAGTGAGACTATGGACTCTATACTGTAAGAGCAGTGAGACTATGGGACTCTTTACTGTAAGAGCAGTGAGACTATGAACTCTTTACTGTAAGAGCAGTGAGACTATGGACTCTTTACTGTAAGAGCAGTGAGACTATGGACTCTATACTGTAAGAGCAGTGAGACTATGGACTCTTTACTGTAAGAGCAGTGAGACTATGGACTCCTTACTGTAAGAGCAGTGAGACTATGGACTCTTTACTGTAAGAGCAGTGAGACTATGGACTCCTTACTGTAAGAGCAGTGAGACTATGGACTCTGTACTGTAAGAGCAGTGAGACTATGGACTCTTTACTGTAAGAGCAGGGAGACTATGGACTCTGTACTGTAAGAGCAGTGAGACTATGGACTCTTTACTGTAAGAGCAGTGAGACTATGGACTCTTTACTGTAAGAGCAGTGAGACTATGGACTCCTTGACCATCATATGAACCAGAGAAGAGAACTCCAAAGCAGCATTCACCTGAAAATGAGAACTATAATTTCCCCCAAAACTTATACATCTCTAAATGAAACATGCAAGCTCTTTCTAGAAGAACAAGAGAACCAGAACCTCAACAGAAACCGATCTTTGGGGTGCTCATTATCATTATTGAGACCAAAAACTATACATGGGTATTATATGCCTGGTTACACTACTATTGGTTTCTAGGAAGAATACATTGCAAATCACATATCTTAATTCTTCTGGCATTAGATAGGATATCCCCTCTTTTCTTTTTTTGTCAGGCAAACTAACTTGCTCACCTTTGGCTTTCTGGGAAAGAAATTAGCTTTCAGATATGTGAACATCTCTCTCTCTCTCTCATTGGTTTGGGATGATTCATGCCTGAACCGAATAAAAAAAGAATAGGCAAACTTCTTGTCTGTCAAACAATAGATACTGATAGATACTGTCTATCTGCCTGTCTTGTCTAACTATCTACCTGTCTTCATAAGAACACCAACTTGTTGCTACTCCCCAAAAAAGGGATAATTTTGGACTGCTTGTTCAGAACAAGACTTTGCTTTTTCCTATACTACCAGCAGGCAGCTGACCCCCAAATAGGGTACAGTTTTTGGACCATTTCTTAATTATAAAAAGTATAACAAAATCAGATAGTACAGTGTGTTATTTAACCTTCTGTTTTTATCACCTGCCACCATCCGTTTACCCATACCTACATATCTCACTGTCAATTTGACATTACTATTGCTGTCTTGGCTTTGAAAAGCTCAGAAGAGGTTGGATACAGTCCTGGAAGACCCATGAGTGTCACAAATGACTACTCAGGACATACAAGGCACTTTCAATTCAGACTAAATTTCAAGAGGAGTCTTGAAAAGTGGACAGAGGAGACACAAGAGGAAACAGGAGTCGGGAGATAACACAGGAGTCTTAAGGCCAAAGAGTTGGACAGAAGAGTTTTAATGTGGACAGAGGAGCCCGGAGGAGGACAGTAGAGTTTGGATAGGACAGCGGGCTCTGGTGGGGACAGAGGAGCCTGGAGGAGACAGAGGGGTGTGGAAAAAAAATGAGAGTTCTGGAGGAGATAATTGGAATCTGAAGGAACATATGACTCTAGAGGAGACATAGGAGCCCAGAGGGAACAGAGGCATCTGGAGGGGACCAAAGAGTCTGTAGAAGACAGATGAGTCTACATTCATGAAATCTAAAAGACATTCCGAAGGACCATACCATACCCATACTATATGTACAGAACCCAACAAGGGACATTTATCAAGACTGGAGCTCCCACCTGCCAGACCTGGTAGATGTCTCTTAATAAATCAGCTGCCTTTCTAGCAGTCCATGTGTCAGAAACTGACGTATACACCAGCTGAGAGTTGGTGCAGATATCAGCTATAACTTACAACAGAAACTGGTGAAAGTTATAGTAAACCCCACAGAAGGTTACACATACATAGACATACGCCGTGCACCATCATTTGTGACTTATTTACACCACAATAGTGAATGTCCCTCAATATTATTAGTTTATAATAGGATTTTTTTTATTTTCGAGTGATGATTTCAGAAACCATATTTCCCTCGCTGTTAATGTTCTCACATCTTCTCTGAGCTTCTCCTGTAAAGACAACATATAAAGTGACGGTATAATTTCTTAGTTCTGGTGATTAAAGTAAGAGCCTGGAGAGGCCAAAATAAGTAATACATGACTATACAAATCCAAAACCAGGGGATGGACAGACTACTCCATTCTAACAGCAATTTAGAGACATAAAATGAAGCGTTCAGTACTAGCAGCAGCATCATGGTCTTGACTGCATCAACATGAGCTTCCAGGTGAGAACCGTCCTGGCTGAATGTTCCCTTCACCCTCCGGATGTGCTGGACCAGACTGCCGACCGTACAACTCAGAGACACCAGGATGAGGCAGAACGGCAGAGCAATCATGGAGTTCAGTCCAATTTGCAGGAGCGATATTTGAAAAACGTAGCCTTCCCTGATTGTCCAACAGTAGAAGGTGCTGTTATCAGTGTTATCTACAGGGATTGAGGTGAAGATCACACTGAGCAATGAGACCAGAAGAATAACAGATATCACTAGAGTGCCGATCATTAACCGGGGAAGAACAGAGGGAAGCCTCGACTTCAGGACCCTGATGATCCAGTTCTGGAAGGAGACAAGCTTAATACAGTAGAAGCTACACAGCCACGAGGTCTGACATGTATTGAACAGCACGCAGGATGTGTACACACAAAGAAAGAAAGCTGTGCACACATTCTTGGATGACATATTCACAGTCCAGAAATATAGTAACATGTCAATGGAAAATTGAACACCTCCATATATTGCATTGGACAATCCAGTACAAAAGAACAGGAGACCTTGAGGGTTTTGAAATCCACGACTGAACCAAGTTCTGTAGCTGACAACTGAGATAAACAGGTTGAAGCACATCCCGAAAGATGACATCATAAGGCAAAATAATAAGTACATGATGGTCTCTGCCTCCATGTTAATGGTTTCTGCTCTTTGGTTTATGTCTCTCAGTGTCACTGACTTCTCAGCAGAGCTTTATCTCTTCAATGAGTTGTGATATTTTCCTATATTTGGTTCTAGGGCCATCCACCCTTCATCTCCACGTCACAGATCCTTGCATATCATTTGAATGCTGTGTGGAAGGCTTTACTTGGTGTCCATGTGAATATGAGCATTTATTATGCATATCATGCAAACTTGATGACACGAAGAGACAGAGAGACGAGGTCTTCTTGGACCCTATTGTTGCCTTATAGTTCTGAGCAGTTTTAGAGGGAAGATGAGTATTAGGTGCACTATGCCTAGTGAGACGTGGAGCCTATTTGCTCAAACAAATTCTCCTATAGTGAAAGGTTCGACAAGATGGGCAGTGGGAGAGTTTCCGGTGTGCAGCCATGTACTAGTAAGTAGATGTTCTGTGCAGGCTGCATTATAAGATCCCCCGATGTAAAGACATCCAAGAAAGAAATGCCAGTTGGATCTTATTCAGCAGTGAGGAGCAGGATATTATTATTATAACTGAGAAGTTCAATTGAGACAGAATCAGATGAGGATGTCGTCTATATAACGGCCGGACCACTTTACCTCACTGTGAGAGGACATATCGGTTATACTGTATGTCATGTCACTGTATTTAATGTATTGTATAAAATATAATAAAATCTTTCAGTTCTCCTTCTGGGTGGGCCCCTTCTGAGTTCAGCTTCCACTATAACTACGCCCCTGCCAATATTTATCGCACGGTTTTCTTTTATATATATTTGTAATGCGCTTTTCTCACACAAGCAGTATAGGGGCATAAATCCTAATTGACAGGGTATCCAGGGGTTTGTAAAACCTTAGAATTGATCTCCAGACATAATTGGTGGCCATCCTTTCATCAAGATGCACAAGACTTTGTTTCTTCCTCTACCTGACGGTCCATGGCAACACATTGGAAAGTATTTTATTACGGATCTTCCTTCCTGCTCCAGATATACCGTGACCTGCAGCAGTAGACAGGTTTTCTACTCTCTACTAGTTCCCCACCCACCGGTAAGGAACAGACAATTATGCCCACAAATACGGTAAAAACATCTCAATTTATTAAAGACACATAATAATAATACAGTACAAACAAAATATTAGGAAAAGTAGCCAAAAAGCAGGTATGGTAACCTAGGCAATTGAATATGGAACCACGGGTCCCCCCTGAGACAGCAAACATCCACTCATACAGCCATGTAGGGACATGGACAGAGCCTAAAGATCAAAATGGGACCCCCAAAGTACAATGCTTATAAACAAAGGCATGACTAACCAATGGTAATCCTCTGGTGAATCCCATGTTAAATAATATAATATATGATCTTACCCATCTCCGTACAGGCTGATAGGGGGATGACAGGGGGGAACACCGCTGGAACACCCTCGACGCGCGTTTCACCTCAAAGGCTTCATCAGGAGGTGCCATGATGACAAAGATGGGGCCTTTTATATCACTTAGTTTGGCGCCATATAACATAGGGGCGGTCTAATTGCGCATCCCCCAAGGGTGATGCGCGTCCCGTCACCCCGGCGGCGCCGCCCATGACGTCAGAGGAGGGAGCGAGCCACATGACCTGTGGCTCGGTCCATCCTCCAAGGCCGACGGCAGCGTCCCCGCGTGACCAGACGCACAGCGCAACCCAGTGATGCGCACCGCCCCCAGTTACCCGGCAACAGGCCAAACAGGAAATATAGAGGCATGGTTCCGATCGTAAGTGCATACATCACGATCTAGCCAAAATACCTCACACATGTATTACAGTCTGTGTCCATACAATAAAATATACCAACTTACGATTTGGATCCCTTCATAAGAAGGGACTATGTCCTGCTTAATATGTGCAAAATCACAAAAAAATATATACAAATATAATGTGCAAAGTCGCAAGAGTATATACAAATATAATGTGCAAAAGATTTTTTGCACATTATATTTGTATATACTCTTGCGACTTTGCACATTATATTTGTATATATTTTTAGATTATAGGGAGAGAATAGGTGATAGGGAGGGACAGTATAAAAGGATTATAGGGAGAGAATAGGTGATAGGGAGGGACAGTATAAGTTTATAGGGAGAGAATGGGTGATAGGGAGGGACAGTGTAAGAAGATTATAGGGAGAGAATAGGTGATAGGGAGGGACAGTATAAGAAGATTATAGGGTGAGAATAGGTGATAGGGAGGGACAGTATAAAAGGATTATAGGGAGAGAATGGGTGATAGGGAGGGACAGTCTAAGAACGTTATAGGGAGAGAATAGGTGATAGGGAGGGACTGTATAAGAAGATTATATGGAGAGAATAAGTGATAGGGAGGGACAGTATAAGAAGATTATAGGGGAGAATAGGTGATAGGGAGGGACAGTATAAGTTTATAGGGAGAGAATGGGTGATAGGGAGGGACAGTGTAAGAAGATTATAGGGAGAGAATAGGTGATAGAGAGGGACAGTATAAGAAGATTATAGGGGAGAATAGGTGATAGGAAGGGACAGTATAAGTTTATAGGGAGAGAATGGGTGATAGGGAGGGACAGTATAAGAAGGTTATAGGTAGAGAATACGTGATAGGGAGGGACAGTATAAGAAGATTATAGGGAGAGAATAGGTGATAGGGAGGGACAGTATAAGATTATAGGGAGAGAATGGGTGATAGGAAGGGACAGTATAAGAAGATTATAGGGAGAGAATAGGTGATAGGGAGGGACAGTATAAGAAGATTATAGGGAGAGAATAGGTGATAAGAAGGGACAGTATAAGAAGATTATAGGAAGAGAAAAGGTTATAGGAAGAGAATAGAATTACAACTGGGCAAATGGTCAGCAATAATGAAAGGAACATCATGGCTGCGCTGCATTTGGGAGTTATCATACATGCTGCCTTTATGTTCCACATCATACATTTGGTGCTGCAAGGCTTTCATAAAAATAATTGTATCATGGCTTTCAGAAGGTGCTGGCAATGTCCAGGAGACTGTCCTCACATTTCTGCCAGTCTAACATGTCGATGAACATTCTCCTTCACTTGTAGTGACAGAACAGTCTGTAATTACATTGCTTAATCCGTGATGTTCCAACTTGCAGGAATTACACTTTACTCAAGTTAAATGGTCTGTAGGAGCAACAAAAAGCTATGCATGATTTTTTTCATGCAGCAGACCACCTCAGCACAGAGCATGTGTTGTTTCTAGGTCAGGCAGTGGCATCTCATCAGAGACGCCTGTTGTGTACTATGGGGCAATGTTTTCCTCCCACAGAAAGGGAGGACAAATTATTACCAGGAAACACTGTGTACACAGCTAGATGCAGCTTTCAGTGAGCATACGCCTGTTGCTGGTGTGTCTGAGGCCCTTCTCCACCCTCAGCGGAGTCACCCCCCTCCCATTGTCTCCACTACCACAAGAAGCAGAAGCCGAAGCAGTAGCAGTCAGTTCAGTATCATCACCAGAACTGGCCCAGTATATGGTCTCTCTTTTTTCTCTTGTCCAGCCTCCAGTGTCATCTCAAAGATGGTTTTCGGAGCAGCAGGAGGAGTGCTGGCACCCAAACTAACAATCTTGTCCTCCTGCAGTGTCCAAAATATCACTTTTATCAAAATGAACCATGCGTGGATCAGGGATCATTTTGACACTCCTCCAGCTGAGGCTGATGAATAGAACTGCCTTTGCTGAAGGTGCCCCATCTTGCCACTGCCACCACTTGCCTACCATATGTTCCATACTCTATGGCAACTGCTGCCTTACTACCACTACTGCTAGCCCTACACAACAGCACATCTACTGCCTTGTCTGTCGTAGGAATACTGTACCCCTGCTGACACATGCCGACAGTTTTTGTATTGAAAAAAAGCCATTCTTCTCCGCTTTTCAAGATGATCTGACATACTGCCACATGTAGTCATAAGGTGGAAGTGGTGGAGAATATCTATCTATCTATCTATCTATCTACAGTAAGAACCTGAGGTGCTGGTGCAAAGGATGGGAGTGGTAGTGGCCCTGATGTAGTGCTGTGTCATGGTATACTTTCTCAGTCCATTACTCCCTGGGGATCGGAGCAGTGGAAGTGTGGTGTTGAAAAATGAGGCCCAAAGTGACCCAAAGTGAACATATAACAGAGGAGATATAAAATATTTATATATACATAAACATTACAGAGATCTCTCCCATCATCTATTTAAAGAAGGTTTCTAAACAAACATAGAAGAGGACTCTTTACTGTAAGAGCAATGAGATTATGGACTCCTTCACCATCATATGAACCAGAGAGACCTCCAAAGCAGCATTCACCTGAAAACGAGAATTACAATTTCCCCCAAAACTTATACATCTCTAAATGAAACATGCAAGCTCTTTCTAGAAGAACAAGAGAACCAGAATGCCTCAACAGAAACCGATCTTTGGGGTGCTCTTTATCATTATGGAGACCACAAACTATACAAGAGTATTATATGCCTGGAGACACTACTATTGGTTTCTAGGAAGAATACATTGCAAATCACATATCTTAATTCTTCTGGCATTAGATAGGATATCCCCTCTTTTCCTTTTTTGTCAGGCAAACTAACTTGCTCACCTTTGGCTTTCTGGGAAAGAAATTAGCTTTCAGTTATCTGAACATCTCTCTCTCTCTCTCTCTCTCTTTCTTTCTCTCTCTCTCTCGTTGGTTTGGGATGATTCATGCCTGAACCGAATAAAAAAAAAAGAATAGGCAAACTTCTTGTCTGGCAAGCGAATCTTGTCGGGTTCACTCCTCTCTACTGTCTATCTGCCTGTCTTGTCTAACTATCTACCTGTCTTCATAAGAACACCAACCTGTTGCTACTCCCTAAAAAAAGGGATAATTTTGGACTGCTTGTTCAGAACAAGACTTTGCTTCTTCCTATACTACCAGCAGACAGCTGACCCCCAAATAGGGTACAGTTTTTGGACCATTTCTTAATTTTAAAAAGCATAACAAAATCAGATAGTACAGTGTGTTATTTAACCCTCTGTTTTTATCACCTGCCACCATCCGTTTACCCATACCTACATATCTCACTGTCACTCTGACATTACTATTGCTGTCTTGGCTTGAAAAGCTCAGAAGAGGTTGGATACAGTCCTGGAAGACCACCAAGTGTCACAAATGACTACTCAGGACATACAAGGCACTTTCAATTCAGACTAAATTTCAAGAGGAGTCTTGGAAAGTGGACAGAGGAGACAGAAGAGGAAACTGGAGTCGGGAGACAACACAGGAGTCTTGAGGCCAAAGAGTTGGACAGAAGAGTTTGAATGTGGACAGAGGGGCCCGGAGGAGGACAGTAGAGTTTGGATAGGACAGCTGGCTCTGGAGGAACAGAAGAGACTGGAGGAGACAGAGGGGTGTGGAAAAAACTGAGAGATCTAGGGGGAAAAATTGGAATCTGAAGGAACATAGACAGGAGACATAGGAGCCCAGAGGTAACAGAAGCATCTGGAGGGGACCAAAGAGTCTGTAGAAGACAGATGAGTCTACATTCATGAAATCTAAAAGACATTCCGAAGGACCATACCTCCAGAACAGACCCCGATGAATGCATTATATTTGTGATCAATGTACAGAACCCAACAAGAGACATTTATCAAGACTGGAGCTCCCACCTGCCAGACCTGGTAGATGTCTCTTAATAAATCAGCTGCCTTTCTAGCAGTCCATGTGTCAGAAACTGACGTATACACCAGCTGAGGGTTGGTGCAGATATCAGCTATAACTTACAACAGAAAATGGGGAAAGTTATAGTCCCTCAATATGTCCTGTTTCATTATCAGTTTATTGTATGATTTTTTATTTTCGAGTGATGATTTCAGAAACCATTTTTCCCTCGCTGTTAATGTTCTCACATCTTCTCTGAGCTTCTCCTATAAAGACAACATATAAAGTGACGGTATAATTTCTTAGTTCTGGTGATTAAAGTAAGAGCCTGGAGAGGCCAAAATAAGTAATACATGGCTATACAAATCCAATAACAAGTGGGGGACAGACTAGTCCATTCTAACAGCAATTTAGAGACATAAAATGAAGCGTTCAGTACTAGCAGCAGCATCATGGTCTTGACTGCAGCAACATGAGCTTCCAGGTGAGAACCGTCCTGGCTGAATGTTCCCTTCACCCTCCAGATGTGCTGGACCAGACTGCCGACCGTACAACTCAGAGACACCAGGGTGAGGCAGAACGGCAGAGCAATCATGGAGTTGAGTCCAATTTTCATGAGCGATATTTGAACAGCGCAGTCTTCACTGATTGTCCAACAGTAGAAGGTGCTGTTATCAGTGTTATCTACAGGGACTAAGATGAAGATCACACTGAGGAATGAGACCAGAATGATAACAGATATCACTAGAGTAACGATCATCAACCGGGGAAGAACAGAGGGAAGCCTCGACTTCAGGACCCTGATGATCCAGTTCTGGAAGGAGACAAGCTTAATACAGTAGAAGCTACACAGCCACGAGGTCTGACATGTATTGAGCAGCACGCAGGATGTGTACACACAAAGAAAGAAAGCTGTGCACACATTCATGGATGACATATTCACAGTCCAGAAAAAAGATAACATGTCAATGGAAAATTGAACACCTCCAAATATTGCATTGGACAATCCAGTACAAAAGAGCAGGAGACCTTGAGGGTTTTGAAATCCACGACTGAACCAAGTTCTGTAGCTGACAACTGAGATAAACAGGTTGAAGCACATCCCGAAAGATGACATCATAAGGCAAAATAATAAGAACATGATGGTCTCTGCCTCCATGTTAATGGTTTCTGCTCTTTGGTTTATGTCTCTCAGTATCACTGACTTCTCAGCAGAGCTTTATCTCTTGATAGAGTTGTGATATTTTCCTATATTTGGTTCTAGGGCCATCCACCCTTCATCTCCACGTCACAGATCCTTGCATATCATTTGAATGCTGTGTGGAAGGCTTTACTTCCATGTGAATATGAGCATTTATTATTCATATCATGCAAACTTGATGACACGAAGAGACAGAGAGACGAGGTCTTCTTGGACCCTATTGTTCCCCTATAGTTCTGAGCAGTTTTAGAGGGAAGATGAGTATTAGGTGCACTATGCCTAGTGAGACGTGGAGCCTATTTGCTCAAACAAATTCTCCTATAGTGAAAGGTTTGACAAGATGGGCAGCGGGAGACTTTCTGGCTTTCTGTTCTAACATTGTTATAATGGAAAATAACGGAATCCCTAGGACGGAAATCAAAACGGACATCTTTAAGAGGCATTCTATTTTGATCCGTCATGATAGAAGCCTATGGGAAAGCATAACGGATCCGTCTGGTTTCTTGTCGACAGAACTTTGGTTTCCGTCCAGCATAACGGATCAGACGGATCCGTTATGCTTTCCCATAGGCTTCTATTATGATGGATCAAAACGGAATGCCTCTTAAAGGTGTCCGTTTTGATTTCCGTCCTATGGATTCCATTATTTTCCGTTATAACGATGTTACAACGGAAAGCTAGAATTGAATCCCTAACGGTGATGTGAACAAGCCCTAAGTTCTGTGCAGGCTGAGTTGTAGGATCCCCCAATAAAAAAACATCCAAGAATAAAATGCCAGTTGGATCTTGTTCAGCAGTGAGGAGCAGGATATTATTATTATAACTGAGATGTTTAATGGAGACAGAATCAGATGAGGATGTCGTCTATATAACGGCCGGACCACTTTACCTCACTCTAAGAGGGCATATCGGTTAAGCATAAATTTCGCTCTTCCCATCATGACCTATAGGGTTTGGTCAATAAAGGGGAAAAAATATGAGTAGATAGGAAATAGGGCAATATTCAGCGGCAGAACTAGAAATGACTGGGCCCCACCACAAGTTTTTAATTTACCCCCCCCCCAGCAATCCCCACTGCTGTAGCTTGTTAAGATTACTCTCTCAGACTAGGCCCGGCAGCCTCTCTGTCCATTTCTTACATGTATATACTGTATGTTATGTCACTGTACAACAAATTCCTTCAGTTCTCCTCCTGGGTGGGCCCCTTCTAAGTTCAGCTTCCACTATAGCTACGCCCCTGCCAATATTTATCGCACTGTTTTCTTTTATATACAGTATCTGAAAATGACAAACATTTATAATGTAATTTTCTGACACAGGCAGTGTGGGGGCATAAATCCTAATTGGCGGGGAATCCAGGGGTTTGTAAAACCTTAGAATGTATCTCCAGACATAATTGGTGGCCATCCCTTCATCAAGATACACAAGACTAAATAGTCCAGACAAAAACCAGCCGGTCTGCTTCTTCCTCTACCTGATGGTCCATGGCAACATATTGGAGTGGATTTTATTACAGATCTTCCTTCCTGCTCCAAATATACAGTAATCTGCAGCAGTAGACAGGTTTTCTACTCTCGCTCAGTTTATCCACTTGCCTGGACTACTGTCTGCCATTCAACTACCCCACCTGTTCATACAGAGCAACATAGTTTATAAGCTGAAAAATGTCCATCCAGTACAGCCTGTTATCCTGCAAGTTCCAGAGGATCAACACAGGCAAGAGGACTCCATTGCTGAAGAAGAACGGAGATCCTATAGAAACGCGTCAGATTTTTGGTCCACAGCAGCTCCTGTAGCTGTAAGCTAGCGTTATGTCACCGGTGCTCTGATCTGTAGTGCAAGCTTTTTTAGAAGCTTTTAGAAAATGTGCTGCCAGCCGGGGAATGTTTTCCAACTACAGAGTCTGACTGCTTCCACCGGACAACTATCAAGTATTCACCACTGCACATCAACAACGCGGACTCCTCTACAAGTACAGGTAGGAGTGACGCTGTCACATATAGATTCTACTTATAAATTGGAGGACAGTGGACATTTTAGAACCCCCCCCCCCTTCTAGTCACTGGTACTTAGGTGCAGTCAGACAGTATGTGCAAGAATTATTCTTTTACTTCTTCAATTTATCATTGCGGCACTGACTTTCCTTGCAACATACGCACAACATTTTTAAGAACGTCAGTAAACTTGTTTTATTTTTAAACATTGATATTTTACTGTACAGCCTCTGTACAAGATCATTAATAAATAGATGGAAGAGAATAGGGCCCAATACTGACCCCTGTGTTTCCCCACTAGTGACAGTCACCCCTCCAATACTGACCCCTGTGTTCCCCACTAGTGACAGTCACCCCTCCAATACTGACCCCTGTGTTTCCCCATCTAGTGACAGTCACCCCTCCAATACTGACCCCTGTGTTCCCCACTAGTGACAGTCACCCCTCCAATACTGACCCCTGTGTTCCCCACTAGTGACAGTCACCCCTCCAATACTGACCCCTGTGTTTCCCCACTAGTGACAGTCACCCCTCCAATACTGACCCCTGTGTTTCCCCACTAGTGACAGTCACCCCTCCAATACTGACCCCTGTGTTTCCCCACTAGTTAGAGATGAGCAAATCTATTTGTCGCTTCGTATATTCGTATCAGATCTTACAAATTTGCAATCCGGATTTGCGAATCCATTTTTTTTCAGTTTTTCTTCGTATTATTCTTACATTTTCGCAAACATTTTGAACGCTAACAATACGTACGATACGTACGAAACATATGCATTCTTCGCCAGGTGGGAAAATGATGATACGCCCCCGCAAAAGCGGGAAAGTGAAGATACGTCCCCCTGAGAACTGGAAAAAAACTGCCCGGCCCACCAGGATCTAACTATTTGCACGTACAGGGAGTGAAGACTCCTCCCTCAGTGCTCCACCCTCCTCTGAACCAGTTTAGACCAGCGCTGAACACAGATCAGTAGTAGAAAGCATGGCTAAAGAGCTGCGTCCGAACTGGAACCAGATGGTCTTTCGGGAAGAGTTCCCTGAACCACCGCCCGCTCCAGACATCAGGATATCACACTCTGAACTCAAGAGAACCCCAGCTTCAGTGCCCTTGTTTTCCTTACTGCCTGCTGAGTTTGCTGCGCATTGAGAGGCGGTTCGTCGTGAGGTGGCTGCTGTGGCTGGTGCAGCGGAGGTGGCTGGAGCGTCCACTTTGCCGCCCAGGAGGAGATCAACAACACCTTCCATAAGGCAGAACCCGATTATGCCAGCATCGGTGACGGCCCACATGCAGACCTTCTGGGACTAGAAAAATGCCTTGGAGGACTGGCTGATCCAGGTACTGGACCACCCTAGGCCGGGAGATCCTCCATTGGAATGCCAAAAGGGAATTGTCCTGTGGTTTTCGGTCAAGCAAGGGTCTGGCTTCCTTGCAGACGACGAGGACGGAAAGGAGTACTTTGTGGGCCGCAGGTCAGTTAAATGGCCGTACCTGCCCCAGCCCCGTCACAGCCTGTACGTGGGGGAACAGGTGGAGTACATCCCCATGGCATCCCTGAAAGGCCCCTTTGCTACCAGGGTTACCCTCCTTTCTAAGCCCCTGTCACCTACATCGGAACCAGAAGTGTGGCCGGATGAACCACCAGGTCCAGGACGCTTGCACTGCCTTCAGGAGTCCCCAGATGGCGTCCTCCGGTTCAGGGAAAAGCCACAGCCACAGCTGGAGCCTTTGATCCCTGGACTACCAGCACCACCACCACAGTCCTTTCAGCTGGGTCAGCTGACAACGTTATCATTTACGTTCCAATCCACAGTGATCCACCAATACCAGCTGCTGTGGAAGATGAAGTCAGCAGCAGCCTGGGATGCTGGGGCTTCTTCCCTGGATGCAACCTTGCCAGAACCACTGCAGCTGGAAGTCCTTACCCCTGCTGTTCCTGGCAGGAGGATCCTGAAAAGTGCAAGTGGCTGCAGCGCTCACCAGCGTGACCACCACCCGGACCCGGTCAAGTCCGACTTCCAGAAGAAGAGGGCAGTGGAGTTCCACCACGGCAGCGAGCTTGGCCTACAGGAGGCAGGAGCGTCCTCTGATGTTGTTTAGTAGCAACTCAAGCGAGGAGGATTTCAGGGACCCAGCTACTGGCTGTCTCAAGGACACTTCAAGAGGACCTATGGGAGCCACACAATGGACTGCACCTGATAGGTGAGAGCTAGTTGGCACTTTTTGTGTTTGTTTAGTTTGTATTGCCCCCGTTTGATTCCCAGTTGCGCCTAAGCGCGCCTATTTTCCTTTTTTCCCCCTTCTCAGGTTATTTGGGAACCCCCTTTGCAAAAAGGGTTCTCAATTTGCTGCTATTCTCTATTATCCATGTGGATTACATGTTACCTGTTTGGATTGCAATATTACCTCATGTGGATTACAATTGAATTTTGGACTATGTGTTCCAGACAGTGTTTTATCATGCCAAGGAGCCACGAGGAGAGACTCAAATGTATATCTGAGCCTTTTATGCTTGCAAATGTGAAATTGATTGCACTAAAATGTTTGCATACTTATATCTTTGCTGTATTTTAGCTAAGATGTTTTTATAGGTTCAGCAACGTTCAAGCACTTTAGCCCATTTTGTGTATTCTTTTTCAGGTACTGCAATGTGTCCTATTATGCACTTATTGTACGGTGTTTTTAGTAAATTATGCACTTAGCTGGATACCTAGCAGTGAGCACCTTACTTTTCTACCTCATATGGACTGCCTCTAAAGACTGTACGCCACGGCCTAGCCTCGTGCGTATGACGCATTCCCGAGTAAATAGCACGTTAAGGATTCTTACGCACTTTTGTACGCGAATGCTTATGTATTGCGTAGCAAAACTCACAGAAACAAAGGGATAAAAAAGGATAAAAAACATCCTGCATGATGTGATAATGATTGCGGATGTCAGTGGCTATATATATCAAAGTAAATCACAGAAAAAGGGTTTTAGTGCACAAAAATAGATGCAAACAATATATACTGTATAAACTAAGACCTCATTCTGATATGATAAAATCTGAGACTCTTAGCCAATATATTTTGATCAAAACACATCTGTGCCCACCTACCCAGCGTCACGGTGGTCTCAGGTCAGGCAGGTCCTACGCTAAACCTAACTATGCCGTTGGGCATCTATATCTAGGAGCATGGACACTGCACATATAGGTGTGTTGCTCCTAGTAACCTCTATGTGCATACAGCAACCAATGAGAGGAGGAGCAAACACACCTATATGTACCACGCAATCAAGGCGCTCAATTTGATAGGAAGAGCAAAAGTGCACAAGAATGCTACTCAAGATAAGCTAAGAGCGCATTCACACCTGAAGGCGCCACCCCCTCAGGTACATGTTATAAATGAAGCAAAACTCACAGAAACAAAGGGATAAAAAAGGATAAAAAACATCCTGCATGATGTGATAATGATTGCGGATGTCAGTGGCTATATATATCAAAGTAAATCACAGAAAAAGGGTTTTAGTGCACAAAAATAGATGCAAACAATTATGTATTGCGTACTTTTAACTACGCTGACTGTATGTTCGTAATTTGTGCAGGAATGTTTGCAAAACAACGGTTGTTTTTTGAACATAGATTCGACCGAATAAATTCGTATTAAGAATGAATCTTGTCAGAATTTCATCGAACATTCACCGAAGTGATTTTTGGATGATTCGCTCATCTCTACCACTAGTGACAGTGACTGCTCTAATACTGACCCCTGTGGTACCCCACTAGTGACAGTGACCCCTCTAATACTGACCCCTGTGGTCCCCACTAGTGACAGTGACCCCTCTAATACTGATCCCTGTGGTACCCCACTAGTGAAGGTGACCCCCTCCAGTACTGACCCCTGTGGTACCCCACTAGTGACAGTGACCCCTCCAGTACTGACCCCTGTGGTACCCCACTAGTGATGGTGACCCCCTCCAGTACTGACCCCTGTGGTCCCCACTAGTGACAGTGACCCCTCCAGTACTGACCCCTGTGGTACCCCACTAGTTACAGTAACCCCTGTAATACTACCCTCTGTGGTACCCCACTAGTGACAGTGACCCCTCCAGTACTGACCCCTGTGGTACTGTGAAGGTAGACTGGTCGAAATACTGAATTTTCCCCTCACAGTGTTATGTCATTTGGATATACATGTATTTAATGCTATACAAATACAAATATATATATATCTCAGCTTTGTAAATGCTTATGCAGCTGTGTAGAATGTCTATATCCTGGTATTGTGTCCAAGATGCTGCGGTGCGGTGTGTCACAAAGGAATGTGTGTATAATCAAGAACCTTTTTATATTATATTTTTATACTTTGTAACTTTTGTAAAGCTTGCATATAATATATGTGTATATTTAACTAGTCCAAGATGGCCCCCGTACTCTTATCAATATGACTTTTTCAAGCTAGTGACGTAGAATGGAATGCAACTTCTAGCCAATCAAGAATGATATTGTTTGCTATTTGCATGCTTACGCCCCCTTTCCTTTTTGTATCGAATAAGTACGTGTGTTAATAAAGAAACAAGCCAGAGGCTGTAATGATTTTACCACAGAAGCACGGCCAAAGGACTTAATACTGGAATCATAAGTCTGTGTTTTGTCCTTAATTATTGTGCGCACCCGTGTTCAAAACAATTCGGAATGACTGACTGAATTCCAGAAAGGACAGGTTTATGTCCACCTCAACAGCTGGCGCCCAACGTGGGGCCCCCGAAAGGAGCACCAGGACTCGCTCGGTGTCCCAACCCTCGACCGATGCCACGGGCACCACTCCTTCCCGAAGGGGACTGATCACCCTAACCGACCACGGTAAGTTATATATACACTGTATGTGATAACTTACCTGTGGCTCGAGGGGGGAGTGGTAGTCTGGGGTTTAGGTTTTGTGGGGCCTGAGTGAAACGTCATGTGACCAGACGCCTGGGCACTGTAAAATATGCTTCAAGTGTTCAAAAACCCAGCACAGTCTCCCGACTGGTGCTCAGAATGCTGTCAGTCTGGTGGAACAAAGAAGGCAAAAAGATATCAGAAAAAATGTGAAAAGCTTGTTTAAGATAATTGGGATGCCTCCAGGAGGCAGATTACAGCCCAGTGAAGGTTTGATCGATGTAGCAAGAGCCTTCTATAGAACTGCTTCAAATCAGAAAAGGGGAAAAGAAAAAAAAAAAAGAAAAAAAAGAAAAAAAAAAAGGATTTCAGTTTTAGTTCAGCTTTGTGTCTCCTGCAGTTTGCAGTTGCACAGCAGCCCCCCCCTTTTGGAATTTATGACTATGATAATCCACTTGTTATGTCTGTGTGGACCAGAAATCTGACCTTGTGTGTTGCCAGAGAACCGACTAGTAGATGAAGGTCACACAGCCAAGTTTACTGTGAGCGATATCTGCTCTACTGATGTGATGATGAGGCCAAATTAAGGGTTAAGTTGAGAATGGAAGAAATCATCGCTCACAGGGAAGTGTTCTGGCATTAGGCCAAAAAGGAGTGAACACTGGACATTCAGCCTTGAATTTACATTATATTCTAGATTTTATGAAAAGAAAGCAATGCGAGCATCAGCGGAAAATTATTAAAATATAAGAAATTAGTCTGGGCAGAAATGTATAATGAAAAGACAAATGATTACTTTTACATGCCGTCAGCACGGCCCCTAAGATGGTGCAGGAGGACCCTGCCGCGCTTCCGATGCAGACACATCCCCCTGCATACCACTAACCCCCGCAGTCTCCCTCTTCAGAGGGGTGGACCGGTGAAGAACGTCAGTGCCAAAACCACACCCACGGCTCACCTCCTTGTATCCAGTTATCATACAAGATGGCACGTCCTACACGTCCCAATTTCCGTTCCAGCAGCCATCTTAACTAATCCCATTCCCACTCCGGTGGCCATCTTAACTCCTGCAACTTCCTTTCCAGGTGGCCATCTTAACTGAGGGAACATCAGTCCCCGCCCAGCGGCCATCTTAGTTACTGGTATTCTCCATGACACGGCTACAAGTGGGAAACAATGCACATAGATGCAAGTAGAAGCACAACGAGTACTCAACTTAGTAAATGAGGGATATAAATATAACTGTAATTAGTTAATATTGTTTGATTAGAAATCAGAAATTTTATAAATTAATAACTTTCCTTTTTCTCTTTCTAGCAGCTTGTAAATGTTCAAGAGTCGAGACAATAGTTTAACAATGTGTTGTAGGAGTGAACAACCGAAGACAATGGTATTATGTGCCGGCAATTGATTCACTTAATGTTTCTTTCTACTCCCCCCGTACAGGATGGTTTTCTGTGTGTATCCGTATCCAGGAAAGCTGTGTCTCTGAGAGTTGACCCATTCAGTGGAATGTGAATGAATGTAGCTTGAAGTTGTACTTGTGTGTGGACTGTGCGTGGATGCAGCAGAGAAAATGAAGGAATGTGTATGATGTACTACATTTGTTTTTCTTTATATGCGCATTGGGGATTTTTTATTTTTTCCTTGGTACCAAATATTTTGACCAAACTGTACATTTTATTTTTTTGAAAACAAGGCAATGAAACGTTTATGGGCCCTTCATGTTTTGTGTCTGTATTGTCTGATCTGTTTGTTTCTATGTTTGCTTTTTGTCGACTTGTATGTCTAATGTACTAACATCAGAGATCTGACCTCATGGACAACCAAGACAAGACTGACTCAAAGAGGGAAGTGTGCGACTGAGAGGGATGGACTAAGGGGGGAGGGAGGAGGACAATGCTGACGTTACACAGATACAAAGACAGCCCTTGTGCACATCTCCTAGTTACGAGTACTCTGTTCATTCAAAGGGAAAAAAAAAAAAAAGAGGTCCAATCATTTCCACATCCAGAAAAGTTGGGTACTGCTACAAAATGTGCAGAATACACAATATCACACATTTAGTAAACATCAAATATCGTTAGGTATCTCAAGAAGGTTGATTATTAATAAAATATTAATGGTATTGTGTTTTATTTGGTTCAAAAGGTTTACAGTATACAAGATACCCGGGCATTGCTATTGATTAATGTATTGAAATATGCAGGATCATTTGTCAAAATATTATGAAAGTTTGTTTTGAAGTATCCTTTAATTAGACCAGATTTAGAGTCTCACAAAAGTCCTTTTTGATTTGACAGAAGACCTCTTTGGTCTCATTGGTAAGTGTTATTTACATACAGTGTTGGACCGACAAACGTTCTAAGGACATTTGTTTATTTGATCAATGATGGAGAGGAAACCACCTCAGCAACGGCTTATTCTAACGAACTGAGTTTTTTGAGTTGACTTTTTGATTGTGTGGAACTGTTCCGGTGCATCTTTCCTGTGTGCAGTTAAAAAGAGCTGGGACTAACAACCTCGGGGAAAGTCCAGGAGCTGCTACGTCCAGTCTGTGTGAATGTGGTAAGACACAGTTGTCAGTAACCTGTCACCCAACAAGAAACAACTTCAACCACGGGTCTGCCATGCTGAACAAGGCCTTGCTGTTCGTATTATGGCTGTCCAGGGGTGGACCTTAACGGTAATCTGTGTGCCTAACCAGCAGAGCTGATGCAGACCAGTGAGGGTGGGAGGTCCTTGTGTCAAAGCTCCTCCCACAGTCAAGGTAACAGACTGTTTATCACCCACTGATAAGAGGCTCTAACATCTACACTGACACCTACACCTGCAACCCCTTCACATACATAAGGAGGGGTCATAGACTGCACTTTATAATAACAAGCATCAAGTGATGGACAACTGACTTTTCACCAGAGACTATGTTATTATCCAAGAAGATCGAAGAGAAGACGACCACAGAGAGACACTTCTTGTTAGTCCAACACACAGTTTTTTTTTTTTTTTTTTTTTAGAAATCCAATGGTCCACAAGTAGGTTTCTGTCAAATGATTAGGATAAGCCCAAGTACACAGGGGTTTCAGCCTTGGTGAAGACTACCTTTTCCCCCATGTCCGTCTAGACACTCTTGACAATTAGAAAATCAAAAATTAGGGAAAAATTCAGTCTTTAGGGGGGACTGTGAAGGTAGACTGGTCGAAATACTGAATTTTCCCCTCACAGTGTTATGTCATTTGGATATACATGTATTTAATGCTATACAAATATATATATATATATCTCAGCTTTGTAAATGCTTATGCAGCTGTGTAGAATGTCTATATCCTGGTATTGTGTCCAAGATGCTGCGGTGCGGTGTGTCACAAAGGAATGTGTGTATAATCAAGAACCTTTTTATATTATATTTTTATACTTTGTAACTTTTGTAAAGCTTGCGTATAATATATGTGTATATTTAACTAGTCCAAGATGGCCCCCGTACTCTTATCAATATGACTTTTTCAAGCTAGTGACGTAGAATGGAATGCAACTTCTATCCAATCAAGAATGATATTGTTTGCTATTTGCATGCTTACGCCCCCTTTCCTTTTTGTATCGAATAAGTACGTGTGTTAATAAAGAAACAAGCCAGAGGCTGTAATGATTTTGCCACAGAAGCACGGCCAAAGGACTTAATACTGGAATCATAAGTCTGTGTTTTGTTCTTAATTATTGTGCGCACCCGTGTTCAAAACAATTCGGAATGACTGACTGAATTCCAGAAAGGACAGGTTTATGTCCACCTCAACAGTACCCCACTAGTTACAGTAACCCCTGTAATACTACCCTCTGTGGTACCCCACTAGTGACAGTATGTACCGTTAATAACCACCCTCTGTTTTCTATCACTGACCAGTTACTTACCCACATACAGACATTTTTCGCCAGTCCAAGCATTCTCATCTTATATACTAACCTTTTATGTGGTACAGTATCAAATGCTTTGGAGAAGTCCAGATATACGACATCCATTGAGTCGCCGCGGTCAAGTCTAGAACTTACCTCCTCATAGAAACTGATTAAATTGGTTTGACTTGACCGATCCCTCATGAAGCCATGCTGATATGGAATTATTTGCTTATTTTCATTGAGGTACTCCAAGATAGCATCTCTTAGAAAACCCTCAAACAGTTTACCCACGACAGACGTTAAACTTACCGGCCTATAGTTCCCGGGCTCTGTTTTTGGACCCATTTTGAATATTGGCACCACATTGGCTATGCGCCAATTAGAGATGAGCGAATCATTGAAAAAATTATTTGCCGAACATTCACCGAAGTTTTCCTAAGATTCGTATATTCGACGAATAGATTTGTTGTATTTGCGTACAAAATATACGTTATTATGTGCTATTAGCGAACATTCGCTCACTAATAACGAACGTTCATTTACAAAATGTACGCAACTTCTTAGAAGACGTACGCATGAGCGTACAAATAGCTTACGAATCTCAGCGTACTATTGTCTAAGCGATTACGAAATACACAGGCACGTACGAGGAGAGGCCACGGCGTGCACTCCTCAGAGGCAGAGCGAATATTCGAGACATATATATGGTAAATAGTGCAAATACATTATTCTAGGTATAATATAAACATTTTAAATATCACCTACCTAGTCTGCTCACCGACACGTTTAAGTCTCTTTTCTTCTGACGCTTGTCATAGAACTGGAGCAGAGTCCCAAACTCAGTCACAATTTATAATCCACATAGGTAAAATTGTAATCCAAATGGGTAAAAAAAAAGCAGCAAAGGTTCCTTAGAAAACCCTCTTTCAAGGGGCTCCCCAATAACCTGAAAAGGGGGAAAAAGGGATGAGGCGCACGAATGCGCAACTTAATTTCCTGAGTTGCCTCGTCATCCTCCCGCGCTGGAGAAAGGGGCGGAACTACCAGGGAGGAGTCTGCATCGCTGAATTGAATTCGTACGCAACAGCGTATAGAGTAACTAAATTATATGTAGAATAGCGTATAATTTATAGGACACACTACGTAGCGAATGCGTACAAATATTCGGATTTGCTTCGCAGCTGAAAAATCCCAAGATTCGATACGAATCTACGAAGCAGCGAATAGATTCGCTCATCTCTAGTGCCAATCCTGTGGAACACTCCCTGTCAGTATAGAGTCCTTAAATATCAGAAATAAGGGTCTGGCGATGACATTACTTAATTCTCTTATGATACAGGGGTGTACGCCATTCGGTTCTGGCGTTTTGTCTATTTTACTCTTTTTAAGACGCTGCTGTACTTCTTCCTGGGTCAGATAGGGCACATATTTTTAACTTGCACTGTCTTCCCAAACATATATGATATTTTTTGGACTATAAGAGAAACTGGACTATAAGATGCACCTAGGATTTGGAAGAGGACAATAAGAAAAAAAATACTTACTTTTCATCAGATATCAGATCAGACCCTCAATTCTCATCAGACTGCCAAATCAGCTCCTCATTGTTCACTAGACCATAGATCAAAATCAGACTCAAAGCTCCATCAGCATAAGATCAGACCCTCATGAGCCCCAGATCAGACCTTATCAGCCTGGGACCTCCCATAGTCTTGTGTCCTCTTCTTTCTAGATAATATTATAAGTGATAGGGTGGGACAGTATAAGAAGATTATAGGGAGAGAATAGGTGATAGGGAGGACAGTATAAGAAGATTATAGGGAGAGAATAAGTCATCAGGAGGGACAGTATAAGAAGATTAAAGAGAGAGAATAGGTGATAGGGAGGGTCAGTATAAGAGGATTATAGGGAGAGAATAGGTGACAGGGAGGGACGGTATAAGAAGATTATAGGGAGAGAATAAGTGATAGGAAGGGACAGTATAAGAAGATTATAGGGAGAGAATAGGTGATAGGGAGGGACAGTATAAGAAGATTATAGGGAAAGAATAGGTGATAGGGAGGGACAGTATAAGAAGATTATAGGGAAAGAATAGGTGATAGGGAGGGACAGTATAAGAAGATTATAGGGAGAGAATAAGTGATAGGAAGGGACAGTATAAGAAGATTATAGGGAGAGAATAGGTGATAGGGAGGGACAGTATAAGAAGATTATAGGGAGAGAATAGGTGATAGGGAGGGACAGTATAAGAAGATTATAGGGAGAGAATAGGTGATAGGGAGGGAGAGTATAAGAAGATTATAGGGAGAGAATAGGTGATAGGGAGGGACAGTATAAGAAGATTATAGGGAGAGAATAGGTGATAGGAAGGGACAGTATAAGAAGATTATAGGGAGAGAATAGGTGATAGAGAGGGACAGTATAAGAAGATTATAGGGAGAGAATAGGTGATAGGAGGGACAGTATAAGAAGATTATAGATAGAGAACAGGTGATAGGGAGGGACAGTATAAGAAGATTATAGGGAGAGAATAGGTAATAAGGAGGGACAGTATAAGAATATTATAGGGAGAGAATAGGTGATAGGGAGGGACAGTATAAGAAGATTATAGGGAGAGAATAGGTGATAGGGAGCAACAGTATAAGATGATTATAGGGAGAGAATAGGTGATAGGGAGGGAGAGTATAAGAAGATTATATGGAGAGAATAAGTCATCAGGAGGGACAGTATAAGAAGATTATAGGGAGAGAATAAGTGATAGGGAGGGACAGTATAAGATTATAGGGAAAGAATAGGTGATAGGGAGGGAGAGTATAAGAAGATTATAGGAAGAGAATATATGATAGAGAGGGACAGTATAAAAAGATTATAGGGAAAGAATAGGTGATAGGGAGGGACAGTATAAAAAGATTATAGGGAGAGAATAGGTGATAGGGAGGACAGTATAAGAAGATTATAGGGAGAAAATAGGTGATAGGAAGGGAAAGTATAAGAAGATTATAGAGAATATGTGATAGGGAGGGACAGTATAAAAAGACCCCTACTACTACTACTACTGCTACTACTACTACTAGTACTACTACTCAAACTTCTACCCTTACTACTACCAATACTACTACTACTACCACTTTTACTACCCCTACTGATACCACTACTACTATTACCACTACTACCCCTACTACCACTACAACTACTACTACTGCTACCACTACTAATACCACTACTACTACATCTACTCTTACCGATACTACCCCTACTACTACCACTACTACTACATCTACTCCTACCGCTACTACCACTACTACTACTACATCTACTACTACTGCGGCCCCATTACACTATATCCGTACTCTTTCCACATCTACTCATTCATAATGGGTCATGTTTTCTTCTGACAATCAGCACTTGTATGCAGGGGCGTAGCTATAGGGGGTGCAGAGGTAGCAGTCGCTACCAGGCCCAGGAGCCTAAGGGAGCCCAAAGACCCTTGTGCCGCAGTATTAGTATTATAGAAAGGGCATGCTGGACAAGTTACACCTCTGGCTGGAGGGAAGGGGTTAGGTCAAGAATTTGGCATAGGGGAGTGCCATTTCAATTTTTACTTCAGGCTGCAGAAAGGCTATGTGCTCCCCTGCCCCTGACCACAAAGCACTGAGGGAGGGGGCCCAAGCTGATCTCTTGCACCAGGGCCCATGCACCCTTAGCTACACTCCTGCTTGTACGTGTTGTACGATCGGCTTCCTGACCCTGTCAAGGCATCATTTCTGGACGCTTGGTCCTACTGTATATTTTTCCTATAACACTGTGAGTGGTGGAACATCATCTGCCTCCGATAAAGGACAATTTTCAGAAGCTTTGGAATATGAAGAAGCATAAGATGTGCCGGCATAGTGTGACATTAAACATGCTGTAAGTTACCGCCGTCATACGTGTTTTTCCTCACAGCTCTGTATGTCAGAGAAAGAAGGAAAGATCAGAAAATTGGGTACAGATCACATTTTTTTAAGTTCTGCAAATGGGACAGCAAACCCTCTTAAAGGGGTTGTCTCACTTCAACAAACGCCATTTATCACATATATACGGTTAATACCAGGCACTGACCAATGTATTGTGATTGTCCCTTTTGCCTCCTTCGCTGGCTTCATTCATTTTCCTGTCACACTAGACATTGCTCATTTCCAGTGGTTGTGACCACTCGGTAATCCAGCAGTGGTGGTGGTGCTTGCACACTATAGGAAAACGCACCAGCCTCTCTGGTGGCTAGAACCGCAGGCGTGGGCAAAGGACGGGATAGTAAACCCAGGGCAGGTTTTAGTGTCCGCATGAAATGTTTTTTGTTTAGCATTCTGTGATGAAGGTGCAGTACCCCGGACCTGGGAGTATCTGCAATGTTTTATATGTATTGTATATAGGAGGTAATGGGTGGCAGGAACAGGACTAATCACCCTGTTCCTCCCCTCCGTAGCAGGGCGCTGGTCTTACTTCCTGCCAGCAGGGGGAGTTCGAGACCCAACAGCGAGGAGAAAAGAAGCAAAGAATGTTAGAGCTCCTACTCCAAGGGAATGTATCCACTCCCCTGTGAGAACATCACTCCAGACAGATAATCAGAATCAGGAACGCAGCTTTCAAGAAGTTTCAATGTGCCTAGCTGCAGGTGAGGGACTACAGCTCAGACACCACTCATTTAGGACAACCACCAGGCCATAATAACTTCAAGCCTGCATCTTACAGTGGACTCCTATATCCATAGGTTTCTACAAGTGCCATTTAATTACCACATAACCAGCCACCATATCTCCTCATCTGGGGACAGAGATTGCACTTTGTACCAACTGGATGTGCCACCAGTTATATTTTGCACTAAGTTAAGAGAGACTTTTATACTTTTACTTCTGATCTGATTCTCCAAACCATCTTTCCACTGCACCGACCCTCAGGAAGCAGTGGACTGAGGGAGTACACCATGAACAACAGCCCATCAAGGGTCGAGAGATGAGGCGTCATCATCCCGCCTGCCGTCTACATAATCTCTCATTGTTCATTTTAAGCTAAAATGTGATTATTCAATTGAGGAATTAGTGCACTGAGCTCTTTAATTTACATAGATGTCAATTATGTACAATACTTGTCCAACATACAGCAGATCTTAGCTACTACAATAGAACTGAGGCATTTCGATGGGTTTTACAAAAAAGTGAGGGTTTGCCTCTTATAGGAAAGTGGTCAAAGTCCTGCTTCCCGTCTTCAAACTTCTGACTTCCCTCCTCTTCCCTCAGGCTGTTTCTTGATATCTGCAGGAGTAACAGTCTGGAGGCTGAGGCTCGTAGACAAAAATTCCTGATAATCATCAGCAATGTGTTTGGGTTCAGTTAGGCTGAAGACTGACCAAGTCACATTTCAGTAACCTCCTGCATCTGTGGACCAAACCACTTCTCCTGGAGGATGTTCGGCCTTCAATAATTTCATAGGGTGAGCTGAATAAATGGGGGATCGGCAAAGGATATAACTAAATATATCTGAAAACTTTCCATTCAGAAAAAAATAGTCAAAAGCTATAAACACAGGTAATCTTATGTCCTCCACATGTCTGGTGGTAGCTCTGGAAGATGGGATATAATGGGTTACTGAGGTCTGGATACACATTGGGCCATGATGTGGATGAAATTCGTTTCTGGAGGAATTCTTCAAAGCAGCCGGACATCTTAGATATAAAGACTACATCATTGTGGATTGCCATTTATAATGAATTATGACTCTATAAATAGGGGTCAAGTCATCAGGTCACCGCTGAACATTAAGACTTACTGGATGTCAATAATCATTGATGTGGTTCTGACATCATTGGCTCCCCAAGACATGAATCTTTCGAAGCCACTGAGAATCTTGGATGTGGTGAGCTGATTCTGCTGTCCCTAGTCCGCATCGTTCTACACATGGAACATAGAAGGTCCATCATGTAATGTATTTCATAGGAAATGACACACGAAGGATCTGGCCGACCATTTTGCTGACTACCTATTTCCACAGTTCTTCAGCATTTTCAGACAAGTCTGCTTCAGCTTGGCATTCCCTGTAATAAATATGATGGACTGTAGGGTGGGAAAAGAAACAATCAGCAGAAAACACACCCAGTATAACGGATCAATCGTGGAAAGGAAGCCAAGGCCAAGTTCTACCACATAAAATATGAGATATAGAACAAGGAGAGACATCATTGTCCTGGCAGCTCCCTGGTGGACCTTCAAGTTTGGTCCACGATCATCCATGTTCTGTTTCATATGACGAGCATGTGTATGGAGGGACAAAATAATGCGGCCAGTTGTGGTCATCACAAACAGGAAAGGCACAAAGCAATTAATCAGAAGGGAGAACAGGTTATAAGTGGCATGAATTTTATACCCAATTAATATTGATGTCCCATTGGCCTCAGACTCATCAGTGGAATTTGATGCAAACACTTTTGTGATGCTCCATATTAATGGGAGACTGGAGACAATGGAGAAGACTTGAGACACAAGTATCAGCCAAGGAACTATGGTTGTGATGTTCGCCTTCAGCCACGCCATACAGCCATGTTTAAAGCTGATAATTTTCACACAGAAGAACAAACACAGCCAGGCGGAAAGCCAGGAACTGGAGAAGATGCTGTAGGACATGATAATGTACACAGTATAAAAAACATAATCTAGCAAGAAAATGCTGGAGAAAAAGAAGGTGCACACGATGCTGGCAGCATTAATACAAGCGAAGCAAAAATTAGAGAGAGCCAAGGACACCACCAGCTGGTCACTGGAGTTCAAACTCTGTCCTCTCCGCCAGTCGTGGAAATTGACAACCACAATAAAGACATTGGACAAGACTCCAGTGAAGGTCTCAATCATAAAAATGATGAGGAAGGTCTCCAGATATGTTGGAATGTTGAAGCTTTCCAAACCCATCTTTATGGAAGCATCGGCTGAAGTATAACTTCTCAAACCAGAGGATCAGAGCCGCCACATGTATAGATCTCCCTCCGGGTCCCTGCCTTCTTGATCATCATTTATAGGCCATTAACCTTCTCTGTGACATCAGTGGGTGGAATTACAGATAATTCTTTGATCCCCTATAACAATACATGCAAATGTTGAAAATATTTCCTTAAGTCCATATGATCTACATTGACGTTCATGGAGCTTTAGTTTTTTCACAGTAATTCATGCATAGAACTTATGTTAAGCGGTGGATTATGAGCCGTGGCCGTCAGTGTCCTCTGGACAGGTGCATGTAGACAGATGGCAGTGTGCCCGGGGGAAGTGCACCTGCTCCTCTCATCTGTAACAGATTATATGATTATGGGAGCAGATCTTCTACTGGAAAGTACTATCTCCTGCACTTCATAGGATGATCTGATGGGGATAATTCCACTTTATCCGTTTTGGTGAATCCGGCTCCACAATTCTTCCATCACTTATTATTTTCTGATCTTGTTCTGGAGATTGTGAAGCTGGTTGAATGTGACTCTTCATTCTCATGCTTAGCAGATTTCACGCCACCCTTAGGTCTGATATAACCCGTGATCTGCCTCCTTCTTCTCTCCTGCTGTCATTTCTCCCCATGGTAATGCATCACTGGCAGAAGTCAATGGTGTCTCTCGTCATCAGTCCCATCAAAGTGTACCACTTCTCTTACCCATAGTCAGTGAAATAATGTAAATGTTGCTGGCGTAGACGGCCGGGTCAGGGAAGGACATTTCTTCACACTCATCCACCATATACAAATAGTAAGAGACTATGCATAGTCAAGACCATACCACAATGCTTATAAGCCTTCAAAGGCATAAGTTTAGGCCTGTCACAGAGCTTAGCATCAAGACATATACTGTTATAGGGCCCGCGGTCCTATGAACATATATGTGCTGGCCCTCAAGCCTTTCAGTAGGACATCTGGACAGAGAACAAGAGTTTGTGTTCGTCCTCGCGCTGTATTTATCTAGGAGGACTGTGATGAACCAAACCCCAGAGCCCGCCCTGCGTGTGCTTACGTGGGGATCACGCGGTACGGTTCAATTTTTACCTACCAGCACGTGATGTTCCACACCCCTTTGGGGTGTGTAAGGTTACGTATGGCACGGTTTTTCACAGACACGTGGGCACAGGAAGGTACAGAAAGGGAGAGAGGGTAGCCCATGCGATCCCTGCGTGGCGCTACTCTCGCTCACAATCCTGACCAGCTGAGAGACCCTTTTCACTATCACCAGTGAACCCGAGTCTATCAGCCCAGTAGTACTGCCACCAGCTCTCGTTTGAAATAAATTTGGTCCAGTAACGGATTATATCTGGTCAGGAGCCAACCCAGGTACCATATAACAATATTACCGAGAACACGGACGTGGGGATTCGTGATCGAGATACAAGAACAGCACAAGATTAAATGATATATTTAATCGCCTTAAGGGCTCGCTGTTACAAGGATAGTAGGATAAACAGATTGTAGAGTCAGTTACCATTAGATGTTAGGCTTTACTGTAGTCACGTGAAAGGCGGTGATGTCAGCGGGTTCCTGGGGCCTTTTCTAACACTGTACAGGCGGTGACGTATCTCCCCAACCGTGGATCCTAGACACATAGAAGTTCCAGTGCCACATCCCGCTCGTCTCCGGGGTCGTGGAACTGTCCTCGGCCCATGGCTAGGTCGCGGTGTAATTTCAGAAATCCTTATGAAATGGGCTGGTCTCCTATCCTGTTTTGATTGTATTAAGGGTGACCATATGTGATGTCACGAGGGGGAATAGTGAGCCCTGACTTGAGCCCCTCCTCTTTCCCTACCTACTTACACGGCCCGCCCTATGTGACGGCGCGTAACTGGGCGGCAAACCCTAGCCTAGATAAGTGCTGGGTCGTAAAGGGAAAGGAAAACAGAGGAGAACACAATAAACAAAGACAGAACACAAACAAAATATAGAACGGTCAGCAAGCCAAAAGTCGTACCAGGAAGTCGCGTCAAAACCAGGGGAGAGAGCAGGAGCAGGGTCAAAATACACTAGCCGGAGTCAGAAACACAGTAGTCACAATGAGTAAATCTAGCACTAGCACTGGAGGATTAGACCAATCACAGGCAACCTGTGGCCAGCAGGTTGCCTGTTTAAATAGCCCTCCAGATCGGTCACGTGACGTGGCCAGCGCCACGTGACCCTAATTATAATATTCATTGAGCGCTGGCTTATAGCTGCCAGCGCTCACATCCCCTACCTGCTCGTTGTCTAAGGGGGGCGGGGAGGACGCCAGACGCGCGGCAGCAGAGAGCGCGTCGGGTCCTCCCCGCTTTGAGTTCCCATGGAAGTGAGGCTCCCTGCGTCCTCGCTCCAATACACGCAGAGGAGGCTCCCTGTGACATGGCTGTAACACAAAGGGGGTTCGCAGGGAATCATAAGTCATATTCCTCACAATGACTATTTATTTTGAGGTCTGATCTGGGGTCTGTATTTATTCTGTGGGCCACATCTTCTTTTGGGGGTCTTTATTTAGGTAATCTGGTCTGGAGTCTGCAGTTACAGTATTTTTGGACTCTGTATTTATTGTGGGATCTGCTTAGTGGTCTACAGTACGTGTTTATTCTGGGGTCTATATTTATTCAGTGGTCAGAGGTCTATAGTTATTTTTGGGGTTTGTATTTTCCAGAGGTTCAGAGTTTTCTATTTTTGGTCTGGTCTGTCTGCCTTTAATCTCCAGTCTGTACTCTGAGGTCTGAGTTTATTTTGGGGTTAGGGTCTGTATGTTAGGGTGCAGGTTTGGGTTATTTTGTTATACTTATTTTTGGGGTATGTTTATTCTGGAGTATGGTCCGATGTGAGGTCTTTCTTAATTTCGGTGTGTGATGAAGAACATGTTGGGGAAGGGTGGGGACATGGTGGTACTTGTCTTAGATGTCCATATAGCAGAATCCCTGAACTCACAGTTTCTGCTCTCAGATCTACTCGTGGACCAGTTATTGTGCTGGTGTGTCAGGAGGTGAGTAAACCACTAGACACCCGGTACATAGACCACCAGTGATGTTTTCAGTGGACTCTATATATCTACATTACTGATGACACATGAACTCTACATCTTACCGGATAGGGGGGCACAGTTTTCTGCCTTACCTGCCAAGGACACAAAATACCTTGCTCCGACCTAATTGGCGTGGCACCATCAAGGGTGAGGAAGGTCTGTTATCTATCACTTGTGATTTGTTCTACTGTTTGGTGCTGCACATATCTGGTACTCATGTAGGCGATCACATAAAAATAACTGTAATATATTAAGATAATGGAACTGGGACAAATAAGAAATGTCTCATTTGTTAAACATAATCCACTATTTAGTACTCACCAATCATTTCCCACCAGTAATATCCCAACATATATTCTCCATTATTCATTGTCCACCATTCATTGTTTATCATTCACTGTCCACCAATCACTGTCCACCATTCATTGTCCACCATTTATTTTCCACCATTCATTGTCCACCATTCATTGTTCACCATTCACTGTCCACCATTCCTTGTCCACCTTTTATTGTCCACCATTTATTTTCCACCATTCATTGTCCACCATTCACGGTCCAACATTCATTGTCCACCATTCATTGTTTATCATTCACTGTCCACCATTCATTTTCCACCATTCATTGTCCACCATTTATTTTCCACCATTCATTGTCCACCATTTATTTTCCACCATTCATTGTCCACCATTCATTGTTTATCATTCACTGTCCACCATTCATTTTCCACCATTCATTGTCCACCATTTATTTTCCACCATTCATTGTCCACCATTTATTTTCCACCATTCACTGTCCACCATTCCTTGTCCACCTTTTATTGTCCACCATTCATTGTTTATCATTCACTGTCCACCATTCATTGTCCACCATTCATTGTCCATCATTCACTGTCCACCATTCATTGTCCACCATTCATTGTCCATCATTCACTGTCCATCATTCACTGTCTACCATTCATTGTCCACCATTCATTGTCCATCATTCACTGTCCATCATTCACTGTCCACCATTCATTGTCCACCATTCATTGTCCATCATTCACTGTCCATCATTCACTGTCCACCATTCATTGTTCACCATTCATTGTTTATCATTCACTGTCCACCATTCATTGTCCACCATTTATTGTCCACCATTTATTTTCCACCATTCACTGTCCATCATTCACTGTCCACCACTTATTTTTTATCATTTATTGTCCACCAGGCCAAGCCCTGCAGTTTAGTAAGTCATCTATACGTCCTGATGCTGAGCCTATTGGTGCCCTGAATATACATCCGTAGAGGCTGTGATGGACGACCGCAGTCCCTCTGTGGATGGGAGGCGATAATGCATGGGACACACTGTCCTCCACATCTCTCGGAGTGAACACTAGTCCCTGGCAGATGTGATATATGGTACTGTTCCTGGGCAGTTCTTGTCATCGTACAGCTCTCCCTATAACACTGCTGTGAACGTGTCACGAGTGGGCTTGCGCCTGGAATCAGACGCTCTGCGCGGCTTTCTAAGTGACATGTTTGACAGGCTTCCCTGTGGTTTGGGTGCTGTTCTCCACACCCCTTCCCCTCAGCTGTTGCCGCTTGGCAATTAGCTTTCTGCTATTTACCTCTTCCTCTCCCAGTATCCCTTGCGGGTTATATCTTCTACATCCCTGATTGAGAGTGGTGTGGATCTCGGCTGAGATCCAGTTGCTGAGTTCTACTTAAAGTTAAGTGTTTTCCCTTCCTTTGGTTATTCCTGTTTGAGTCTCTTGTTCCTCCTTATGCTTGGAGGAACGGGTTACTCTCTTGTGTCATTAGACTGCAGGGTGATCTAGGGTTTATCAAGATTAGGTTCCTGTGTATGAGCTTTCCTACCACCCGGGTTAGCTCATACTGGTAGCCAGCTAGGGCCTAGTCTTAGGGTCCCCTGCAGGAGGTGACCAGTTCCCTGGTTTTGTCTGTTCCCATCCTTCTTACGCTCGGTGTGGCCTTTCCCCCCACACCAGAGCGTGACATTATAACCCGCCAACAAACAAAAATTTATGTCATTTTTGTGCTGACATGGATGCTATTGCTACACTGGCTGAACGGCTGCAGGGACTCAGCTTGGAGGTGGCTGACATCCGCAACCAGATTCAGAGACCACAGGCTGGTGGTTCTGGGGGTGCTGAGTGTCAGGCCTGTTTGGAGCCTAAGGTCCCCCTCCCGGATAGATTTTCTGGGGAATGTGATAATTTTGTTCTATTTAGGGAGGCGTGCAAATTGTATTTCAGACTGCGGCCACGTTCTTCTGGTAATGAGGAACAGAAGGTTGGTGTGGTCATCTCGCTGCTTAAAGGGGATGCGCAGTCATGGGCCTTTTCTCTGCCGACCGGATCGCAGTCTCTCCGGTCAGTAGATGAATTTTTCAAGGCTTTAGGGATTATCTATGATGACCCGGATCGTATCTCCCTGGCTGAGACCCAGATACGTGACCTTTGTCAGGGTAAGCGGCCGGTTGAGACTTATTGCTCTGAGTTTCGGAGGTGGGCGACCAATACTGAATGGAACGATCCGGCTTTACGTAGCCAATTCTGTCAAAGTTTGTCTGAAAGGCTGAAGGACGCTTTGGCCTTTCAGGAAACTCCTGTGTCTTTGGAGGCCGCTATGTCTCTGGCTGTACGCATGGATAGGCGCCTGAGAGAGCGATCTAGGGGCCCCCGCTCTCAGGACGTACTATCACATAGTGTACCGGCTTCTTATGACACTTTGGGTGAATATTCCCCTAGGTTGATGTCTGGGGATGAACCTATGCAATTAGGGGGAGCCACTCCTGTAGCCACCCGCAATCATCTTGGTAATAAAAAGGGTGTGTGTTTTTTCTGTGGTCAGAAAGGACACTTTATCAATGTATGTCCATGTATTCAATCTCTAAAAGAGAGAAGGGAAAAGGGGGCGTTGAATTCTCATCTCACTCTTGGTGGAGTGGGTAGGGAGACTGAAAATGTGCATTTGTCTTCATCCTGCAGTACCCGTTTTCTCCTGACTGCCGAGGTGGCGCTAGAGTCAAAGGTTGTGAAAATTGAGGTGTTTATTGACAGCGGGGCAGGGGTGAACTTGATTGATGCTCAGTTTGTCCGTATGCATGGATTGTCACCAAGTTCTTTGGATAAGAGGATTTCTGTGTTTGCCATTGATTCTGCACCTCTCTCTCAGAAGTGTTTGTCTCAGATGGTGCATGATATCAAATTAAGAGTGGGTGAATTTCATCAGGAGCTTATTTCATGTTTTGTGTTGGAAGGTCTTCCTGCTCCTGTGGTTCTAGGTTTACCGTGGTTAAGCAAACATAATCCGTCCATTGACTGGCATACTAGACAAATTGTGGATTGGGGCGATTATTGTGTTGACAATTGCCTTAATACATCTTTTTCTGCTTTAACCACTAAGACTCTTCCTTCTTTTATATCGGATTTCTCTGATGTATTTTCTGAAGGTGGATGTCAGGATTTACCCCCTCACCGGGAATACGATTGTCCTATCAATCTTATCCCTGGAACAAAATTGCCTAAATCTCGGCTGTATAACCTTTCTGGACCTGAGAGAACGGCCATGAAGGAATATATTGCTGAGAGTTTGGCCAAAGGACATATTAGGCCTTCCAAATCTCCTGTGGCAGCAGGGTTCTTTTTTGTTAAAAAAAAGGACGGATCCCTTAGGCCATGTCTGGATTTCCGTGAACTCAATAGGATTACTGTCCGTGATCCGTACCCCCTTCCTTTGATTCCTGACTTGTTTAACCAGATTGTGGATGCCAAGGTGTTCTCCAAGTTGGACTTAAGGGGGGCATATAATCTGGTCAGGATCAAGGAAGGGGATGAATGGAAGACGGCCTTTAACACTCCTGAGGGCCACTTTGAGAACCTGGTCATGCCTTTTGGGTTGACCAATGCTCCTGCTGTCTTCCAGCATTTTGTTAATGACATTTTTCATCATCTTGTGGGGAGGTTTGTAGTCGTGTATTTGGATGACATACTAATCTATTCTCCAGATATTGTGACACATCAGGATCACGTGAGGCAGGTGTTACAGATATACAGAGATAATAAGTTGTATGCAAAATTAGAGAAATGTGCTTTTGCGGTACATGAGGTGCAATTCTTAGGATACCTGCTTTCATCTTCAGGTTTTCTTATGGATCCAGAGAAGGTCTGTGCTGTTCTGAACTGGGACCGACCTGAAAATCTGAAGGCTCTTATGCGATTTTTGGGGTTCACCAACTATTACCGAAAATTTATTAAGAACTATTCGACTATAGTTAAACCCTTAACTGACATGACTAAGAAAGGGACGGATGTCTCAGTGTGGTCTGATGCAGCATTGCAAGCCTTCTCTGCTGTAAAGGAGTGCTTTTCCTCTGCCCCTATATTGGTGCAGCCAGATGTGTCACAACCTTTCATTGTGGAGGTTGACGCATCCGATGTGGGGGTAGGAGCTGTGTTATCACAGGGCCCGTCACCTGGTAAATGGCGCCCATGTGCTTTTTTTTCGAAAAAACTCTCTGCGGCGGAGAGAAATTATGATGTGGGTAACAGAGAGTTACTGGCCATTAAGTTGGCTTTTGAGGAATGGCGTCATTGGTTGGAAGGGGCGAATCATCCAATCACGGTATTCACTGATCACAAAAATCTGGCTTACCTGGAGTCAGCTAGACGACTTAATCCGAGGCAGGCCAGATGGTCTTTGTTCTTCACCAGATTCAATTTCATTGTCACATACCGTCCTGGGGTTAAGAATGTGAAGGCGGATGCCTTGTCACCTAGTTTTCCCGGAGGTGGTGATTTTGAAGATCCTAGCCCTATACTGTCTGAAGGAGTGGTGATATCCGCTCTTTACCCTGATCTTGAGGCTAAAGTGCTTGAGGCCCAGGGAGATGCGCCGGAGTCTTGCCCTTCCGGGAAGTTGTTTGTTCCTTCTGATTTGCGTTGTAAGGTGTTTGAGGAGCATCATTCTTCGGTGCTTGCAGGACACCCTGGGAGTAAATCCACTGTCGACCTCATCTCTCGTAGATTCTGGTGGCCAGGTCTGCGTAAGTGTGTTGAGGAATATGTGTCAGCCTGTAGTGTCTGTGCACGTGCTAAGGTGACACATACTCGTCCCTCTGGACCCCTACTTCCATTACCCATCCCGTCCAGACCATGGACTCACCTATCCATGGACTTCATCACTGATCTGCCTGAGTCGTCTGGTAAGACAGTTATTCTGGTGGTTGTAGATCGTTTTACTAAAATGGCGCACTTTATTGCATTACCCGGACTTCCCAATGCTAAAACTCTTGCACAAGTGTTTGTTGACAACATTGTGAAACTTCATGGCATTCCCACTGACGTGGTCTCTGATCGTGGGACTCAGTTTGTGTCCAGATTCTGGAGGGCGTTCTGTACCCGGCTCGGGGTACAACTGTCTTTCTCCTCTGCCTTTCATCCCCAGACGAATGGACAGACTGAGCGTACCAATCAGAATCTGGAGACTTATTTGAGATGCTTTGTCTCTGAGAACCAGGAGGAGTGGTCCTCGTTTTTGTCTCTGGCTGAGTTTGCCATAAATAATCGCAGACAGGACTCCACTGGTAAGTCACCATTTTTTGGTGCATATGGCTTTCACCCGCAGTTTGGCACATTTTCTGGTTCTGATACTTCTGGTATTCCTGAGGAAGAACGTTTTTCGTCATCATTGTCTTCCATATGGCGAAAAATTCAAAATAACTTGATAAATATGGGTAACAAGTACAAACGTGTGACTGACAGGAGACGTATGACTGGTCCGGACCTAAGTGTGGGTGATTCTGTGTGGCTGTCTACTAGGAACATTAAGTTGAAAGTTCCTTCATGGAAGTTGGGTCCAAGATTTATTGGCCCATATAAAATCACGGCCATTATTAATCCTGTAGCATTTCGTCTTGAACTTCCTCAGGCCCTGAAAATACATAATGTGTTTCACAGATCTTTGTTGAAGAGGTATGTTGAACCTCTGGAGCCATCTCCCTTGCCACCCGTGCCTGTCTTGGTGGATGGTAATTTGGAATTTCAGATTGTCAAGATCATTGATTCTCGAGTTCTTCGTGGTACCCTTCAATATCTGGTTCATTGGAAGGGTTATGGTCCTGAGGAGAGGTCATGGGTACCGGCATCTGACGTGAATGCCGGTCGTTTGATAAAAGCCTTTCACAGGTGTCATCCTGATAAAGTTGGTCCTGGGTGCCCGGAGGTCACCCGTAAAAGGGGGGGTAATGTCACGAGTGGGCTTGCGCCTGGAATCAGACGCTCTGCGCGGCTTTCTAAGTGACATGTTTGACAGGCTATTCCCTGTGGTTTGGGTGCTGTTCTCCACACCCCTTCCCCTCAGCTGTTGCCGCTTGGCAATTAGCTTTCTGCTATTTACCTCTTCCTCTCCCAGTATCCCTTGCGGGTTATATCTTCTACATCCCTGATTGAGAGTGGTGTGGATCTCGGCTGAGATCCAGTTGCTGAGTTCTACTTAAAGTTAAGTGTTTTCCCTTCCTTTGGTTATTCCCGTTTTGAGTCTCTTGTTCCTCCTTATGCTTGGAGGAACAGGTTACTCTCTTGTGTCATTAGACTGCAGGGTGATCTAGGGTTTATCAAGATTAGGTTCCTGCGTATGGGCTTTCCTACCACCCGGGTTAGCTCATACTGGTAGCCAGCTAGGGCCTAGTCTTAGGGTCCCCTGCAGGAGGTGACCAGTTCCCTGGTTTTGTCTGTTCCCATCCTTCTTACGCTCGGTGTGGCCTTTCCCCCCACACCAGAGCGTGACAGAACGGTATGTGCACAGATGTAGTCAGCGTTATTCTGACCCCAGCTGTGCCAGGATGGTCACTTTAGCGCCATTTTTTGTTTTAGTGCAGTGTTTTTGCCGCATTAACAAATGAACTCTATTGTAATAAAGGCGATTACATCTATAATTAAAAGCTACGGACTGGACGTAAACTATTTTTTCTATTACTAACATAAGAATATAATTTTGAATTGCATTTTTTAAATGATCGCGGACAAATTAGCGGACGCCCTGACAGAGGCTGTGACTTATTCTACTACAGTACCCTGGTCACATCAAAGCACCAGAAATCTCATAACTGCACATATGATGACGTATTCATGTGGGCAGACGCTGCCACGGTCTTCTTCATTCTTCCTCTGTAATTTAAGTGAGATGATTGTTGTCTGGAGGTGGGGATGATCTGCTTTAACCCTTCATATCTCAGGCTGTGTAGCAGCTATTAATCTGTTTTAAAACAAGACTAGGATTGCAGCATTAGCTCCTCTATATTGGGAGATATAGCTTTTAGAATTTGGCTTGAGAGTAATAGTAGCTTTCAGCTGCCTTCAATTTTGACCAGAATTCTAAAGGCTATATCTCCCAATGTAGAGGAACTAATACTGCAATTCTAGTCTTGTTTTAAAGATTAGATCTCATCTTTCAAACAAGTCTCACATCTCTAGATTCTACAGAGCATAAAATATGAAGGGTTAAAACAGCCCTCCCCCTTCAGCTGTCTATGATGTCAGCCAGCATGGAGGAGGATAGGGGTCAGGGTGGAGCTGACAACCTGCAATATAAGAGAAAAATCATCCTTTATCATGACCCGAGAGAAGGGGTAACATGGTCGTCTTAGCATATTACCTATCTTCCTCTCCTTTGTTACTCTCTGATTGTCACATAAGGGTTTTTTTTGTTTTCCTTTATCCAAAAAAGGAATAAGAGGATGAATGTTGGCCCATCTAATCACCCCCTGCGCCCATCTAATTACCCACCTGTACCCATATAACCACTCCCCTGTGGCCATTTAATCACCCCCTGCACCCATCTAATCACCCCCCTGCGCCCATCTAGTTAACCTCCTGCGTCCATGTAATCACCCCCCTGGGCTCATGTGATCACCCACTTGCGCCCATCTAATCACCCACCTGCATTCATCTAATCACCCTGTGCCAAATTAGGCGGTTTATTGATGCCATGACCCAGACATTTACCAGCATCTGGATCACGGTGTCCCTCCGCTCACTTCTACCTCACAGAAATATCAATAAAGCTTCCATTTGTCGCCCTGTTCCTCCCGTCCATACAACCTGCAAACTGTTTCTCCTAGCGATACCCGCACCACCGATGAGGCGAGGTGAGGCGATTGTCTCAGGCAGCACCAGGTTGGGGCAAGAATGGGGATTATCTGTTTCTGCAGTAGAGTACTGGGAAGCCCAGGGGGCACAGTATGTGGCGCTGTATGGCCCTGTATGTTCTGTAACGCTGTATGTAATGGTTTCCAGGTATGTCTTTACCAGTAGGACTGGGTGGAAGGGCTTAGGGTAAGAAGTTGGGACGCCATTTCAGTTTTTGCCTCAGAAAGTCTAGGTGCACCCCTGATTACACACGACAGTAAGGCTCCATTCACACGTCCTGTTTTTCTTTCCTGATTCGATCCTGATTTTTTCAGGACCCATTGAAATGAATGGATCCAGATCAGGATCGAATCAGGAAAGAAAAACAGGAGGTGTGAATGGAGCCTAATACTGATATAACGACTGGCGCCAGAGAAGAATCTGATATATTGGCCGGCACACGGCTATGTCCTCAGAAGATTAAAATGTTCTGGGTCTTGGAAGCAGCGACACAAAAACAGATTATTTTGTAAAAACAAGTTTTTATTATACAAGTTTTATAATAACAATAAAAACGGTATATATTCACCATCACCATAATGAGAGCGACCCACAGAATAAGGTTATCATATCACACCGTAAATACACATCCGACAAAATAATCTTAAAATTCCTGTTTTTATACCCCCCCCAAAAAAAACAAAAAAACTAAACTAAAGAAATCATGTACTTCAAAATGGTTCCTAAAAAATGTCCCACAAAATTGTAGGTCTCATGTAAATCAATTGAAAAAAGAATAAAAAAGTTCTGATCACTGGAATTAAGGGCAGGGAATGGGATGTAACTGGTTCTTAAAGGGGTTTTTCAGACACCATTTTCACTTCTGTGACCCAAACCCTGTGTTTATATCCCAGCACGATGCTCACCAAGGAGGGGGGAGGGTAGATATTAGCTGCAGAACCCCCCATTATGCCCCCAGTAAGAGGGAAGACACTAACCACTGCCACTTTCTTCCTCCGGAGAAGATGTCACCTTGCAGTGGAAGATCTTCATCCAGGCTTTCTTGAGTTTGGTGTTTGCAAAAATGAGAAGAGTTGATTGAACTGGAGCATAAAGAAATATCACCATCAGAAAGACCCAAAACCCGGTGGTGAGCGCAGGGAAGAGGTTAAAGTAAAAAAGAAACAAGGTGACATAAAAAACCCCGTAAAAGATGAGAAGTCGCATCATGTGGCGGATGGTTCTTTCGTAAGCTTTCACATTGACACCAGCAGAAGACTTTGCCTGGCTTTTCTCCATCTTATTGCTGTGCCTATTCAAGGACCAAATGGTGGCCCCTGTAGTCACCACACTGATGAGAAATGGAAGGCAACTGCTAACGAAAGAGATGTACAAATTGTTTGGAAATATCCCATTAGACGACGCCTTCGCCGTGTGTGGCTGGACCAAGGACATGTTCTTAGGAGAGTCACCCTTTTCAAGAACCTCTAGTATGTTGAATGAGGCGGAAACAGCAGATAAAAGCTCAGCCATCAAGATCATCCAAGGAATAGCAGAGCTGACCTTTGTCTTCAGCCGAGATAGGAAGCCAGAGCGAAACGTTTGGATCTTCATGAAGTAGAAGACACACAAGCAGGCAGTGAGCCAGGAGGAGGAGGTGATGAGGAACATGCCAAAAACAAAGACGGCCGGAGTGATGGAGGTGTTCTGAAAGACAATGGGCTTGGCATAGAGCAGCATGATGTTTATGTATGATATGCTGGCATATAAGACGTTGGCGACACTCAAAGCCAAGATCACTTTGTTACTGGCGCTTTTGTCCAGTCCATTAACATAATTATAGTAAATGAAAAAGATGATGAAGACGTTCGTAGATACACCATAGATGGTCTCAAAGCTTAGGATGACAATGTACAGAAGAAATAATGGGTTCTGGGTGAACATGACTGTGCCTGAATGGAGGATCACCTACAATTCGGTCAAAAAGATGGGTGAATGTGCCAGTGTGAGTGCTGGTCTGGAGAGAGGACAGAAGAAGGACAAGCAGTAGAAGTGAAGGCTCCAACTGTGCAACTGAGGGACGGACAAGAAACAACAACTTTGTAGAATCTTCTTCTGACCTTTGCTCACCGTTGCTGGTCAGTAAAGCTCCTGTAGTTGAGTCTCATGTTGGTTGGTGACTCGTGATCCTCGATGAAGCCATTTCCTGGTTTACACTGATTGGTCAGCTGGATTCAAGCTCCAGTGACCATAGAAGGACTCATCAAAGACAAAAGTAGAATGTTCTTAAATTCTTGAGATGACTTTAAAGATGTCTTCTGAGATTTGAATATATAAGGTCTGTAACATGGGAAGTCCTAGGCAAACAGATGCACCATGTCCGTCACAAGCCGACAGTTGTGTCACCAGCTTATGTTGATGTAGCAGTGTTCATCCTAAGCCACAAGTTGTGTCACCAGCTTATGTTGATGTAGCAGTGTCCAGCCTGAGCCACCAGTTGTGTCACCGGCTTATGTTGATGTAGCAGTTTCCAGCCTGAGCCACCAGTTGTGTCACCAGCTTATGTTGATGTAGCAGTATTCATCCTAAGCCACCAGTTGTGTCATCGGCTTACGTTGATGTAGCAGTGTCCAACCTGAGCCACCAGTTGTGTCACCAGCTTATGTTGATGTAGCAGTTTCCAGCCTGAGCCACCAGTTGTGTCACCAGCTTATGTTGATGTAGCAGTTTCCAGCTTGAGCCACCAGTTGTGTCACCAGCTTATGTTGATGTAGCAGTGTTCATCCTAAGCCACCAGTTGTGTCACCAGCTTATGTTGATGTAGCAGTTTCCAGCCTGAGCCACCAGTTGTGTCACCAGCTTATGTTGATGTAGCAGTTTCCAGCCTGAGCCACCAGTTGTGTCACCAGCTTATGTTGATGTAGCAGTTTCCAGCCTGAGCCACCAGTTGTGTCACCAGCTTATGTTGATGTAGCAGTGTCCAGCCTGAGCCACCAGTTGTGTCACCAGCTTATGTTGATGTAGCAGTGTCCAGCCTGAGCCACCAGTTGTGTCACCGGCTTATGTTGATGTAGCAGTTTCCAGCCTGAGCCACCAGTTGTGTCACCAGCTTATGTTGATGTAGCAGTTTCCAGCTTGAGCCACCAGTTGTGTCACCAGCTTATGTTGATGTAGCAGTGTCCAGCCTGAGCCACCAGTTGTGTCACCAGCTTATGTTGATGTAGTAGTGTTCATCCTAAGCCACCAGTTGTGTCACCGGCTTACGTTGATGTAGCAGTGTCCAACCTGAGCCACCAGTTGTGTCACCAGCTTATGTTGATGTAGCAGTTTCCAGCCTGAGCCACCAGTTGTGTCACCAGCTTATGTTGATGTAGCAGTTTCCAGCTTGAGCCACCAGTTGTGTCACCAGCTTATGTTGATGTAGCAGTGTTCATCCTAAGCCACCAGTTGTGTCACCAGCTTATGTTGATGTAGCAGTGTCCAACCTGAGCCACCAGTTGTGTCACCAGCTTATGTTGATGTAGCAGTTTCCAGCCTGAGCCACCAGTTGTGTCACCAGCTTATGTTGATGTAGCAGTTTCCAGCCTGAGCCACCAGTTGTGTTTCCAGCTTATGTTGATGTAGCAGTTTCCAGTCTGAGCCACCAGTTGTGCCACCAGCTTATGTTGATGTAGCAGTGTCCAGCCTGAGCCACCAGTTGTGTCACCAGCTTATGTTGATGTAGCAGTTTCCAGCTTGAGCCACCAGTTGTGTCACCAGCTTATGTTGATGTAGCAGTTTCCAGCCTGAGCCACCAGTTGTGTCACCAGCTTATGTTGATGTAGCAGTGTCCAGCCTGAGCCACCAGTTGTGTCACCAGCTTATGTTGATGTAGCAGTTTCCAGCCTGAGCCACCAGTTTGTGTCACCAGCTTATGTTGATGTAGCAGTTTCCAGCTTGAGCCACCAGTTGTGTCACCAGCTTATGTTGATGTAGCAGTTTCCAGCCTGAGCCACCAGTTGTGTCACCAGCTTATGTTGATGTAGCAGTGTCCAGCCTGAGCCACCAGTTGTGTCACCAGCTTATGTTGATGTAGCAGTTTCCAGCCTGAGCCACCAGTTGTGTCACCAGCTTATGTTGATGTAGCAGTTTCCAGCCTGAGCCACCAGTTGTGTCACCAGCTTATGTTGATGTAGCAGTGGTCATCCTAAGCCACCAGTTGTGTCACCGGCTTACGTTGATGTAGCAGTGTCCAGCCTGAGCCACCAGTTGTGTCACCAGCTTACGTTGATGTAGCAGTGTCCAGCCTGAGCCACCAGTTGTGTCACCAGATTACGTCAATGTTTTCACATCTGTGAACACACTGTAAATATAATTCTAGTCAATGCAGTGTGCAGTGTGACCAATAATCAGGTCCAGTAGTGATATCTGCAGAAGCCGGCAGGACGGGCAGATTTCAGACATGATGCGCAGATGTACTGACCAGGTGGAAGGGATTTTCCTTTGTTTTCTGTAGTCTAGATGCCTGAAACCTCTTAATCCAACATTTGCACCTGATTTGCAAGCAGCTTTCATTTCCCATGTAACGGATATGGGATAATTATCTGCTATTTAGACTCACTGATAGACAGGACTCATCCACCAAATCTGAGTCTGAAGAACCTCCGAGACCTTGTGCTGGTAAGATGTGCTGACCCTTAATTCTACTGTGGGGGCAGAACTCCGAATCTCATCTGTCCTCTGACAATAGACAAGAGGGGTCTGTACCGAACACTGGATGAGTCTGCAGCTCCGAGGCGTCCTCCTGCTCTTCATGTAATACTAGAGATGAGCACATCCATTCTAAACAAATTAGATTTGACCCAAATTTTGTAAAAATTCAAGGTGATTTCATTTTGGCAAATTTTGGAAAGAGAGAAAGAGACAATAAAAATATTAAATGTAAAAAGCCTGAATCCTAGGAGACCTCAGAGTGTCACACAGGAAATTCAGGCCAACTGGAGCACCTTGGATGCAGGTACAACCGACTTGCACCAGAATCAAATTGGTCAAACCGATTCAGCAGAACCCAAATCGAATGTGATTCCTTCATCTCTATGTAATGTGCATTTCATGGAGGGACAGTGAATCTCTGCATCATCTATAGTGAATCCTCAGCACTGCAGCACGAGAGCTGGGAAGGATTCTGTTCTCTTCTATGTAGCGAGGTCAGAATGGCATTCACATGATGTACTGTCCACCTTTACTAATAGTCAGACATGTCCTCCTCCTCCACATTCCCTCACTAACCCTGAATTGTCCTTTAATGATATCATGATGCTGAGCTTAGTCCTCGGCTGGGATAGAAACCAAACCTAACATCTTCCTCAAGGAGAAGACCGGTCAGCTTGTGCCGCCTAATGTCCGGAGCCTCTAGTCGGGCTGACATGATCTATTTTCCACCATTAGTCGCAGCACTAACTGCAGTAATGAATATTGAGGACACATGCTGCCCTGGTGATGATTACATTGCTGATGGCCGGCCTGAGACATGGACATGAATGGTAAGGGTTAATCACCTTGTGTTTGTTTCCTACAGACGAGACACCCTAGACCTGCCGGCAGACAGAGATCTCTGCAGCACATCTCCATACTGTTCATTTGTTTCTATGCAATAGATTTGCCTTTTGAGTGAAACTCGAGAGACCTCCTCACGTCATGTGTGGAAATCTCACCCTCTGTATTTTATTACTGACTCTCGGGATTGTGCCAACTTAGCATCAGAATCCAACATTTCATGTGAAACCAGGTTAAGAACAGGGCCCGACGCAGACCTGGGGTGGAGATCATAGGGGTGAAGACCACATACCTGGTCCTCAAGAGATGGATGATGGCCCCCAGGAGAATCTGACTGTACCCTAACCCTGATCTGTGAGGTGACACCGGACATGAGGGCGGTGATGGGGGTGACATCCGGGTACAGACCCCACTGAGGGACGTCCTAGAGATCGGTGTCCCTTGTGTGCTCCATCCATCACTGGATCTTAAGTGATGAGCAGGTGGTACTGATGGATCCAGAAGGGCAGCTCCAGGGTCATTATTCTGCCCGGATCCATAAATGCAGTGATATCAGCGTTCGTCCATGTGCCGAGAACGCCGCCAGGCTAAATACGTACCGTACAGCTATAAACATGTAGGGGGCGATGAACTCATCAAAACACACCAGAATTCTGCCCAATTTACCCCCAAAATCTGACAGAAACAGGATGAAGACCACGTGGCTCAAAGAGGCTCCTGACACATCGGACTTTAGTGTAAAGGCAATTCTGGAGCATCTGTTATTATCCCTCTGTATTGTGCTCTTCCTCTGTTATTCCACCTACAAATTTACAAGCAGTGCTTGAGCTTCTAGAACCACGCTGTGCACACCCTGTGGACAATGGAAATAGTAACATCCAGAGTCTTGTTTCTTAATTTCTAGGAGGAATAACCGAGGAACAGTGCATTGCAGGATTCTAAGAATAGATGCTCCAGAATTGTAATTCTATAACTGTAATTTACCAAGCGGACATGTCAGGAAGGATGAGTGCTTCTCTTGGTTGGGTCTAGTACTTTTTTATATTCTCTGTCGTTGTGATATCAGACATGTCCACAAGATGTCGCCAGAGTCACATGTTCCAGCTATGCAGGTCCTAAAACCAAAAAGTCTACTCCTGTTTGTTGCTTGTGTCCCGTCTGCAGTGCAGCCATCTCCTCGTGAAGGTGCAGATGTGTCCTCCCTGATCTTAGCTCATCTCCGACCACAAGATACCGCATGAAATAAATCCACATAATACACGTGAAGAAGGCTCCATCGTGCTGGGAATAGAAAAAAACCATCAGATACAGGTGGGGGGGCAGTACTTCTGGTGTCAGGCTCCGGGTAGTGGTGGGGGGCAGTACTTCTGGTGTCAGGCTCCGGGTGGCGGTGGTGGGGCAGTACTTCTGGTGTCAGGCTCCAGGTGGTGGTGGGGGGCAGTACTTCTGGTGGTCAGGCTCCAGGTGGTGGTGGTGGGCAGTACTTCTGGTGTCAGGCTCCGGGTGGTGTGTGGTGGTGGCAGTACTTCTGGTGTCAGGCTCCGGGTGGTGGTGGGGGCAGTACTTCTGGTGTCTAGCTCCGGGTGGTGGTGGGGGCAGTACTTCTGGTGTCAGGCTCCGGGTGGTGGTGGTGGGGGCAGTACTTCTGGTGTCAGGCTCCGGGTGGTGGTGGGGGGCAGTACTTTCTGGTGTCAGGCTCCGGGTGGTGGTGGTGGGGGGCAGTACTTCTGGTGTCAGGCTCCAGGTGGTGGTGGGGGGGCAGTACTTCTGGTGTCAGGCTCCGGGTGGTGGTGGTGGGGCAGTACTTCTGGTGTCAGGCTCCGGGTGGTGGTGGGGGGGCAGTACTTCTGGTGTCAGGCTCCAGGGTGGTGGTGGGGCAGTTCTGGTGTCGGGTGGTGTGGGGGCAGTACTTCTGGTGTCAGGCTCCGGGTGGTGGTGGTGGGGGCAGTACTTCTGGTGTCAGGCTCCGGGTGGTGGTGGGGGGGCAGTACTTCTGGTGTCAGGCTCCAGGTGGTGGTGGGGGGCAGTACTTCTGGTGTCAGGCTCCGGGTGGTGGGGGCAGTACTTCTGGTGTCAGGCTCTGGGGTGGTGGTGGGGCAGTACTTCTGGTGTCAGGCTCCGGGTGGTGGTGGGCAGTACTTCTGGTGTCAGGCTCCGGTGGTGTGGGGGCAGTACTTCTGGTGTCAGGGGGGTGGTTGGTGGGGGGCAGTACTTCTGGTGTCAGGCTCTGGGTGGTGGTGGTGGGGCAGTACTTCTGGTGTCAGGACTCCAGGTGGTGGTGGGGCAGTACTTCTGGTGTCAGGCTCCGGTGGTGGTGGTGGTGGGGCAGTACTTCTGGTGTCAGAGGCTCCGGGTGGTGGTGGTGGGGGGCAGTACTTCTGGTGTCATGCTCCGGGTGGTGGTGGGGGGGCAGTACTTCTGGTGTCAGGCTCCGGGTGGTGGTGGGGGCAAGTACTTCTGGTGTCAGGCTCCGGGTTGGTTGGTGGGGGCAGTACTTCTGGTGTCAGGCTCCGGGTGGTGGTGGTGGGGGGCAGTACTTCTGGTGTCAGGCTCAGGGGGTGGTGGTGGGGGGCAGTACTTCTGGTGTCAGGCTCCGGTGGTGGTGGGGGGCAGTACTTCTGGTGTCAGGCTCCAGGTGGTGGTGGGGGGCAGTACTTCTGGTGTCAGGCTCCGGTGGTGGTGTGGGGGCAGTACTTTCTGGTGTCAGGCTCCGGGTGTGGTGGGGGGGCAGTACTTCTGGTGTCAGGCTCCAGGTGGTGGTGGTGGGGCAAGTACTTCTGGTGTCAGGCTCCGGGTGGTGGTGGGGGCAGTACTTTCTGGTGTCAGGCTCCGGGTGGTGGTGGTGGGGGGCAGTACTTCTGGTGTCAGGCTCCGGGTGGGTGGTGGGGAGGCAGTACTTCTGGTGTCTAGGCTCCAGGTTGGTGGTGTGTGGGGGGCAGTACTTCTGGTGTCCAGGCTCCGGGGTGGTGGTGGGGGGCAGTACTTCTGGTTGTCAGGCTCCAGGTTGTGGTGGGCAGTACTTCTGGTTGTCATGCCTCGGGTGGGTGGTGGGGGGGCAGTAACTTCTGGTGTCAGGCTCCGGGTGGGTGGTGGGGGGCAGTACTTCTGGTTGTCAGGCTCCAGGTGGTGGTGGGGGGCAGTACTTCTGGTGTTCAGGCTCCGGGTGGTGGTGGGGGGGCAGTACTTCTGGTGGTCCAGGCTTGCGGGTGGTTGGGGGCAGTACTTCTTGGTGTCAGGCCTCCAGGTGGGTGGTGTGGGGGGCAGTACTTCTGGTGTCAGCTCCGGGTGGTGGTGGTGGGGGGCAGTAACTTCTGGGTGTCAGGCTCCGGGTGGTGGGGGCAGTACCTGGTGCATGGTGCGGGGGGGCAGTCTTTCTGGTGTCCGGCTCCGGGTGTGGTGGGGGCAGTACTTCCTGGTGTCAGGCTCCAGGGTGGTGGTGGGGGGCAGTACTTCTGGTGTCAGGCTCCGGGTGGTGGTGGGGGGGGCAGTACTTCTGGTGTCAGGCTCTGGGGTGGTGGTGGGGGGGCAAGTACTTCTGGTGTCAGGCTCCAGGTGGTGGTGGGGGCAGTACTTCTGGTGTCAGGCTCCAGGTGGTGGTGGTGGGGGGCAGTACTTCTGGTGTCAGGCTCCAGGTGGTGGTGGGGCAGTACTTCTGGTGTCAGGCTCCGGGTGACGGGGGGGGGGGGCAGTACTTCTGGTGTCAGGCTCCGGGTGGTGGTGGGGGGCAGTACTTCTGGTGTCAGGCTCCGGGTGGTGGTGGGGGGGCAGTTCTTCTGGTGTCAGGCCCCGGGTGGTGGTGGTGGAGGGCAGTACTGCTGTGTCAGGCCCCGGGTGGTGGTGGTGGGGGGCAGTACTGCTGGTGTCAGGCTCCGGGTGGTGGTGTGGGGCAGTTCTGCTGGTGTCAGGCTCCGAGTGGCGGGGGGGGGCAGTACTTCTGGTGTCAGGGCTCCGAGTGGCGGGGGGGGGGGGGGGGCAGTACTTCTGGTGTCAGGCTCCGGGTGGCATTTCCTATGATTTTGCGCTGCTTGATGGGCACTTGTCTCTGCTGGAGGAAATCTTTTATTGCAGTCTCTACAGAATCCTTCCCTCTTCCCGGACAGTGGACTTTCCTCCTCTGGATGATTGGAAATTAATGTCTCTGGGAAACCACTCCCTGGTGCGGGTCTTGTAACTGCCGGGAGAAGTCCTCAGATATGTCCTTATGGTGGGCTACAAATGCCTTCTTCTGATCCATTTTCTAAGCCTTGGTGGAAATGACCCAGAAAGTTGAACGAAGGTCGAGTGTCTTTCAAAGTTCACTTGGCCTGCAATTTATCATCTTCAGCAATCTGTGGAAAAGGGGCGTTCCCCTAGCGTAACACCTCAAGGACTATCACCCTGCACCAACGCAGACCACTTCTTACTGGACTAAGTTGTGCAAAGCAGAGACGCCCAAGCTGCTGCTCTGTCCCTCCGGACATCCACCAGGAAATCAGAAACAGAGGCAGGGCCGGTGTCAGCACCCATCATACCTGGGCAAGTGTTGGGGCCTACTGCACAGTGGTGTCAACAGGTCAAAACATTCAAAGCTAGAGCAAGGGCCCTGAATGTTATTGCTGTTGGCCTGGGCCTCTATCAGGGCAGTATACTGCCATCAGAGTGACCGGCTGGGGGCTATGTTTATGTTTGTACTCACTGGTAACGGAGCCCAGCACTGTCGTTGTACTTTATGCCGGTCACCCTGCCGGAGCACTCACCTCAGCTCCATCACATGTGGTCGGTCCAGTGTCTATCAGGCCCCACTGCTGTTCTACTATTCTCTAATCACGGCAGCGGTGGGGCCTGACAGATGCTGGACCGACCACATGTCATACCTCTGGACAGGGCCTAACAGAGGCGGACTGACCACATGTGATGCTGCTGTGGTGATCAGGGGCGCTATATGGACATTACTGGGGGTGGTGTCAGTACATTACTATAGACACTATAGGGACATTACTATGGGCACTATAGGGACATTACTGGGGGCACTATAGGGACATTACTGAGGGTGGTGTCAGTACATTGCTATAGACACTATAGGGACATTACTGGGGGCACTATAAGAACATTACTGAGGCACTATAGGGACATTACTGAGGGCCCTATATGGATATTACTGGGGATGGTGTCAGGACATTAGTATAGACACTATAGGAACATTACTGGGACACTATAGGAACATTGGGCAATATAGAAACATTACTGGGGGCCCTATATGGGCATTACTGGGGCTGGCATCAGGACATTAGTATAGACACTATAGGGACATTATGGCTATATCCGTCTATATATTACTGGGGAACTATAGGGACATTACTATAGGCACTATAGGGACATTACTGGGGGTTGTGTCAGGAGATTACTATAGACACTATAGGGACATTACTGGGGCACTATAGGGACATTACTGGGGGTGGTGTCAGGACATACTATAGACACTATAGAAACATTACTGGGGCACTATAGGGACATTACTGGGGCACTATAGGGACATTACGTGGATGTCACTGTTATTGGGGATCTGTAGATGTCACTGTTATGGGGGCACTGTAGTGGTCAGTGTTATGGGGCACTGTGGATGTCACTGTTATGGGGGCACTGTGGATGACACTATTATGGGGGCACTGTGGATGACACTATTATGGGGGCACTGTGGATGTCACTGTTACGGGGGCACTGTGGATGACACTATTATGGGGGCACTGTGGAGGTCACTGTTATGGGGGCACTGTGGATGTCGCTGTTATGAGGGCACTGTGGAGGTCACCGTTATAGGGGCACTGTAGAGGTCACTGTTATGGGGGCACTGTGGATGTCACTGTTATGGGGGCCCCTGTGGATGTCACTGTTATGGGGGCCCTGTGGATGTCACTGTTATGGGAGCACTGTGGATGTCACTGTTGTGGGGGCACTGTGGAGGTCACTGTTATGGGGGCACTGTGGATGTCATTGTTATGGGGGCACTGTGGATGTCATTGTTATGGGGATCTGTGGATGACACTGTTATGGGGGCACTGTGGATGTCATTGTTATGGGGGCACTGTGGATGTCACTGTTATGGGGGATCTGTGGATGACACGGTTATGGGGGCCCTGTGGATGTCACTGTTATGGAGCACTGTGGATGTCACTGTTGTGGGGGCACTGTGGGATGTCACTGTTATGGGGGCACTGTGGATGTCATTGTTATGGGGGCACTGTGGATGTCATTGTTATGGGGGATCTGTGGATGACACTGTTATGGGGGCACTGTGGATGTCACTGTTATGGGGGATCTGTGGATGACACTGTTATGGGGGCACTGTGGATGTCACTGTTATGGGGGATCTGTGGATGACACTGTTATGTGAGCACTGTGGATGTCACTGTTATGGGGGCACTGTGGATGTCACTGTTATGGGGGATCTGTGGATGTCACTGTTATGGGGGCACTGTGGATGTCACTGTTATGGGGGATCTGTGGATGTCACTGTTATGGGGCACTGTGGATGTAACTGTTATGGGGGATCTGTGGATGTCACTGTTATGGGGGCACTGTGGATGTCACTGTTATGGGGGCACTGTGGATGTAACTGTTATGGGGGCACTGTGGATGTCACTGTTATGGGGGATCTGTGGATGTCACTGTTATGGGAGCACTGTGGATGTCACTGTTATAGGGGCACTGTGGATGTCACTGTTATGGGGGATCTGTGGATGTCACTGTTAGGGAGCACTATGGATGTCATTGTTAGGGAGCACTGTGGATGTCACTGTTATGGGAGCACTGTGGATGTCACTGTTATGGGGGCGCTGTGGATGTCACTGTTATGGGGGCACTGTGGAGGTCACTGTTATGGGGGCACTGAGGATGACACTATTATGGGGGCACTGTGGATGTCACTGTTATGGGGGGCGCTGTGGATGTCACTGTTATGGGGGGCCACTGTGGAGGTCACTGTTATGGGGGCACTGAGGATGACACTATTATGGGGGCGCTGTGGATGTCACTGTTATGGGGGCACTGTGGAGGTCACTGTTATGGGAGCACTGTGGAGGTCACTGTTATGGAAGCACTGTGGAGGTCACTGTTATGGGGGCACTGTGGAGGTCACTGTTATGGGGGCACTGTGGAGGTCACTGTTAGGGAGCACTGTGGATATCACTGTTATGGGGGCACTGTGGATGTCACTGTTATGGGGGATCTGTGGATGTCACTGTTATGGGGGTACTGTGGATGTCACTGTTATGGGGGGCACTGTGGAGGTCACTGTTATGGAAGCACTGTGGATGTCACTGTTATGGGAGCACTGTGGAGGTCACTGTTATGGAAGCACTGTGGAGGTCACTGTTATGGGGGCACTGTGGATGTCACTATTATGGGAGCACTGTGGATGTCACTGTTATGGGAGCACTGTGGAGGTCACTGTTATGGAAAGCACTGTGGAGGTCACTGTTATGGGGATCTGTGGATGTCACTGTTATGGGGGAATCTGTGGATGTCACTGTTATGGGGTATCTGTGGATGTCACTGTTATGGGGGATCTGTGGATGTCACTGTTAGGGAGCACTGTGGATGTCACTGTTATGGGAGCACTGTGGAGGACACTGTTATGGGGGCACTGTGGATGTCACTGTTATGGGGGCACTGTGGATGTCACTGTTATGGGGGCACTGTGGATGTCACTGTTATGGGGGCACTGTGGAGGTCACTGTTATGGGGGTACTGTGGAGGTCACTGTTATGGGGGGCACTGTGGATGTCACTATTATGGGGGCGCTATGGATGTCATTGTTAGGGAGCACTGTGGAGGTCATTGTTAAGGGGGCACTGTGGAGGTCATTGTTATGGGGGCACTGTGGAGGTCACTGTTATGGGGGCACTGTGGAGGTCACTGTTAGGGAGCACTGTGGAGGTCACTGTTATGGGGGCACTGTGGATGGGTGTGTGCACATGCACAAGGAGTTATAGGATACATGTGATATTTTGGCTCTGGCGCCTCCACATGAATCTCCTCGCACTTCTGGTTTTATATCAGAATATTTATTGTCTTACACAAAACACAAATCATGAGATTTTCATATTCGACCTCCAGGATCTGTATATTGAGGGCGCTGGAGACCACCGTGTCACTGATGGAGCAGGCGCAGGTCTGGGGTCATCTCGTTTTCATGTCCTTCTCGGGGTCCTGCAGGTACAAACATTCCTCATTTGTCACAGCTCGCACTATCCTGAGGCCGAGTACTGGAGGCGATAAAGGGTTAAGTGGTGTGTAACACATTGTACTCATTCTGGGGTTTCTGTCTAGGCTTATGCTGCCACCTTGTGGCCAATTGTGCCAATGGATAATATGCTGCTATGTGCACAGGACCTTTTGGTCACATGTTGCAGTTATTCAGGTCTTAAAACCAAAAAGTCTACTCCTGTTTGTTGCTTGTGTCCCGTCTGCAGTGCAGCCATCTCCTCGTGAAGGTGCAGATGTGTCCTCCCTGATCTTAGCTCGTCTCCGATCACAATATACTGCATGAAATACATCCACATAATACACGTGAAGAAGGCTCCATTGTGTAGAGAATAGAAAAAACTCATCAGATACGAAACCAACAATGCACAACGAGAGTGCATGCCCACATCTAAGGAATAAAACGCGTCACCATGAGTGGAGGAACCCCGCATGCATCTCCACACAATGGACTCTTCTTCATGTGTAATCTTTGGGTTCAACTCATGACATGCTATAAGGACATGTCCGGCCAAGAGGGAAGGTGAGGACAGACACATCATCTCAGGACACACATATCGGGACATGAACAACCAAGAGGAGAGGTGAGGACAGACACATCATCTCAGGACACACATATAAGGACGTGTCCGGCCAAGAGGAGAGGTGAGGACAGACACATCTCAGGACACACATATAAGGACATGTCCAGCCTAGAGGAGAGGTGAGGACAGACACATGATCTCAGGACACACATATAAGGACATGTCCAGCCAAGAAGAGAAGTGAGGACAGACACATCATCTCAGGACACACATATAAGGACATGTCCAGCCAAGAAGAGAAGTGAGGACAGATACATCATCTCAGGACACACATATAAGGACATGTCCAGCCAAGAAGAGAGGTGAGGACAGACACATGATCTCAGGACACACATATAAGGACATGTCCAGCCAAGAAGAGAGGTGAGGACAGACACATCATCTCAGGACACACATATAAGGACATGTCCAGCCAAGAGGAGAGGTGAGGACAGACACATCATCTCAGGACACACATATAAGGACATGTCCAGCCTAGAGGAGAGGTGAGGACAGACACATGATCTCAGGACACACATATAAGGACATGTCCAGCCAAGAAGAGAAGTGAGGACAGACACATCATCTCAGGACACACATATAAGGACATGTCCAGCCAAGAAGAGAGGTGAGGACAGACACATGATCTCAGGACACACATATAAGGACATGTCCAGCCAAGAAGAGAGGTGAGGACAGATACATCATCGCAGGACACACATATAAGGACATGTCCAGCCAAGAGGAGAGGTGAGGACAGACACATCATCTCAGGACACACATATAAGGACATGTCCAGCCAAGAGGAGAGGTGAGGACAGACACATCATCTCAGGACACACATATCTGGACATGTCCAGCCTAGAGGAGAGGTGAGGACAGACACATGATCTCAGGACACACATATAAGGACATGTCCAGCCAAGAGGAGAGGTGAGGACAGACACATCAATCTCAGGACACACATATAAGGACATGTCCAGCCAAGAGGAGAGGTGAGGACAGACACATCATCTCAGGACACACATATAAGGACATGTCCAGCCTAGAGGAGAGGTGAGGACAGACACATGATCTCAGGACACACATATAAGGACATGTTCGGCCAAGAGGAGAGGTGAGGACAGACACATGATCTCAGGACACACATATAAGGACATGTCCAGCCAAGAAGAGAGGTGAGGACAGACACATCATCTCAGGACACACATATAAGGACATGTCCAGCCTAGAGGAGAGGTGAGGACAGACACATGATCTCAGGACACACATATAAGGACATGTCCAGCCTAGAGGAGAGGTGAGGACAGACACATCATCTCAGGACACACATATAAGGACATGTCCAGCCTAGAGGAGAGGTGAGGACAGACACATCATCTCAGGACACACATATAAGGACATGTCCAGCCTAGAGGAGAGGTGAGGACAGACACACGATCTCAGGACACACATATAAGGACATGTTCGGCCAAGAGGAGAGGTGAGGACAGACACATGATCTCAGGACACACATATAAGGACATGTCCAGCCAAGAAGAGAGGTGAGGACAGACACATCATCTCAGGACACACATATAAGGACATGTCCAGCCTAGAGGAGAGGTGAGGACAGACACATCATCTCAGGACACACATATAAGGACATGTCCAGCCTAGAGGAGAGGTGAGGACAGACACATCATCTCAGGACACACATATAAGGACATGTCCAGCCTAGAGGAGAGGTGAGGACAGACACATCATCTCAGGACACACATATCTGGACATGTCCAGCCTAGAGGAGAGGTGAGGACAGACACATGATCTCAGGACACACATATAAGGACATGTCCAGCCAAGAAGAGAGGTGAGGACAGACACATCATCTCAGGACACACATATAAGGACATGTCCAGCCTAGAGGAGAGGTGAGGACAGACACATGATCTCAGGACACACATATAAGGACATGTCCGGCCAAGAGGAGAGGTGAGGACAGACACATGATCTCAGGACACACATATAAGGACATGTCCAGCCAAGAAGAGAGGTGAGGACAGACACATCATCTCAGGACACACATATAAGGACATGTCCAGCCAAGAGGAGAGGTGAGGACAGACACATCATCTCAGGACACACATATAAAGACATGTCCGGCCAAGAGGAGAGGTGAGGACAGACACATCATCTCAGGACACACATATCTGGACATGTCCAGCCTAGAGGAGAGGTGAGGACAGACACATCATCTCAGGACACACATATAAGGACATGTCCAGCCAAGAAGAGAGGTGAGGACAGACACATAATCTCAGGACACACATATAAGGACATGTCCGGCCAAGAGGAGAGGTGAGGACAGACACATGATCTCAGGACACACATATAAGGACATGTCCAGCCAAGAAGAGAGGTGAGGACAGACACATCATCTCAGGACACACATATAAGGACATGTCCAGCCAAGAGGAGAGGTGAGGACAGACACATCATCTCAGGACACACATATAAGGACATGTCCAGCCAAGAAGAGCGGTGAGGACAGACACATCATCTCAGGACACACATATAAGGACATGTCCAGCCAAGAGGAGAGGTGAGGACAGACACATCATCTCAGGACACACAAATTAGGACATGTCCAGCCAAGAGGAGAGGTGAGGACAGACACATCATCTCAGGACACACATATAAGGACATGTCCGGCCAAGAAGAGAGGTGAGGACAGACACATCATCTCAGGACACACATATAAGGACATGTCCGGCCAAGAAGAGAGGTGAGGACAGACACATCATCTCAGGACACACATATAAGGACATGTTCGGCCAAGAGGAGAGGTGAGGACAGACACATCATCTCAGGACACACATATCGGGACATGAACAAACAAGAAGAGAGGTGAGGATGGACACATCATCTCAGGACACACATATAAGGACATGTCCGGCCAAGAGGAGAGGTGAGGACAGACACATCATCTCAGGACACACATATAAGGACATGTCCAGCCAAGAGGAGAGGTGAGGACAGACACATCATCTCAGGACACACATATAAGGACATGTCCGGCCAAGAAGAGAGGTGAGGACAGACACATCATCTCAGGACACACATATAAGGACATGTCCGGCCAAGAAGAGAGGTGAGGACAGACACATCATCTCAGGACACACATATAAGGACATGTTCGGCCAAGAGGAGAGGTGAGGACAGACACATCATCTCAGGACACACATATCGGGACATGAACAAACAAGAAGAGAGGTGAGGATGGACACATCATCTCAGGACACACATATAAGGACATGTCCAGCCAAGAAGAGAGGTGAGCACAGACACATCATCTCAGGACACACATATAAGGACATGTCCAGCCAAGAAGAGAGGTGAGGACAGACACATCATCTCAGGACACACATATCGGGACATGAACAAACAAGAAGAGAGGTGAGGATGGACACATCATCTCAGTCTCAATCTTTATGGACATTTTCCCCAGTTTCCCCTATGCAAAGTTATCAACTATTTAATTTATTTCACATTAAAAGGGATAACTTGCATTGACTTATACTGTGTTATAATGTGTAACGGAATTTTATATGTGTTACTATATATATCCTGTTCATTTGCATTCTATTTGCAGAAGACTGTGGAAAGGGTTAATGAACACTGAGAGACTTTTGGAACTTTCTAGCTTAAAAAGTCTCTGTCACCAGGATCAACTGTACCTGGTAGGGCTCATCATGCTGATTAAGACTTTCTTGTGTCTGAATGTTAAACAGCTACAGAGAAATCTGTGTTTGTATTTCTATGTAAATGAGCAATTTGAGCACCAAGAGGCGGGTCTGAATTGTCCAAGCACTGCTATGTAACCCCTTCTATGCTTTGAACACGCAGAGCTGTGTCCAAGATCTGCGTGCTGGCATGTACATATCATATACTCTATGTACTATAGCTTCACCACACTGAGATCTGCTCAGAAAGCTCATCTTCAATATATAATCAATATATGATTATACAGACACCAGTAATATGTGATATCTTATAAATATAGGAAAGACATGCTGAGGGCAGAACTGTGTCCTAGTATCTACATATCATATACTCTATGTACTATAGCTTCACCATACTGAGATCTTCTCAGAAAGCTCATCTACAAATCAATGCTTTATTCACAGACACAATATATGATTATACAGACACCAGTAGTATGTGATATCTTATAAATATAGGAAAGACATGCTGAGGGCAGAGCTGTGTCCTAGCATCTACATATCATATACTCCATGTACTATAGCTTCACCACACTGAGATCTGCTCAGAAAGCTCATCTACATATCACTGCTTTATTCACAGACACAATATATGATTATACAGACACCAGTAACATGTGTTATCTTATAAGTATAGGAAAGACATGCTGAGGGCAGAGCTGTGTCCTAGCATCTACATATCATATACTCTATGTACTATAGCTTCACCACACTGAGATCTGCTCAGAAAGCTCATCTACATATCACTGCTTTATTCACAGACACAATATATGATTATACAGACACCAGTAATATGTGTTATAAGTATAGGAAAGACATGCTGAGAGCAGAGCTGTATCCTAGCATCTACATATCATATACTCTATATACTATAGCTTCACCATACTGAGATCTGCTCAGAAAGCTCATCTACATATCACTGCTTTACTCATAGGAACAATATATGATAATACAGACACTGATAATGTGTAATGCTGTAGTTTGGTGGCATAGTGGTCTGCCTTGGATGTAAAGATTCCTGGTTCAAATCCCAGGAGAAACACATTTTCTTTCTGTTTTTTATTTATTTTTTATTTAAAACATGAACAGGCTATACTATAACAAATATAATATTCAAAGGAAGAGCTAAAAATCACTATAAAGAATGAGACGAGTGTGAAGGGCTGTGGGCAGGTCAATGGCGGACATGTTATATGGACATCAGCACATAGGACACATATAACATACTGTACCTCAACTGAACCGTCCTATTGCTGTTGAGCTGGATGATAACCACCACCATCTAGAGTGAAACAGAAAATCACAGCTGAAAATTCACAATGCTTCATCTCTCAAAAAGCAAGATACGTAATTGCAATTCAGGTTACTACCTCCAAATACTGACAACTAACAAAAGGTGTGAAAGGTCCTGGCAGGGCTCAAGTCTGGGAGATAGATCTGATGCAGGATTTTACCAAACAAACACAGAGCACCTCGGGTCGTAAGGTTTCCTGTTTATTAGCATCACGGAACACACATTGTGTCACCCACCACAATCCCTATATGTCCCATTGGTCCTCCTCTGCCCCACCAGTAATCTTCTATCCCATCGGTCCTCTTCTGTCCCATCAGTCCTCTTCTGTCCCATCAGTCCTCCTCTGTCCCATCAGTCCTCCTCTGTCCCACCAGTCATCATCTGTCCCATCAGTCATCATCTGTCCCATCAGTCCTCCTCTGCCCCACCAGTCCTCTTCTGTCCCATCAGTCATCATCTGTCCCATCAGTCCTCCTCTGTCCCTTCAGTCCTCCTCTGCCCCACCAGTCCTCTTCTGTCCCATCAGTCATAATCTGTCCCATCAGTCCTCCTCTGCCCCACCAGTCCTCTTCTGTCCCATAAGTCCTCTTCTGTCCCATCAGTCCTCTTCTGTCCCATCAGTCCTCTATTGTCCCATCAGTCATCATCTGTCCCATCAGTCCTCCTCTGCCCCACCAGTCCTCTTCTATCCCATCAGTCCTCCTCTGCCCACCAGTCCTCTCTGTCCCATCAGTCATCATCTGTCCCATCAGTCCTCCTCTGCCCCACCAGTCCTCTTCTGTCCCATCAGTCATCATCTGTCCCATCCGTCCTCCTCTGCCCCACCAGTCCTCTTCTGTCCCATCAGTCATCATCTGTCCCATCAGTCCTCCTCTGCCCCACCAGTCCTCTTCTGTCCCATCAGTCCTCCTCTGTCTCACCAGCCCTCTTCTGTCCCTTCAGTCCTCATTTGCCCTATTAGTCCTCATCTGCCCCATGAGTTCTTGTCTGTCTCATTAATCCTCATCTTCCCCATCAGTCCTCATTTGCCCCATCAGTTTCTGTCTTCCCCTTCAGTCCCTGTCTGTCCCATTAGTCTTCATTTGCCCATCACCCCCTGTCTATTCCATCAGTCCTCATCAGTCCCTGGCTGTCCAAACCTTTTTCAGACTGGAGCATTTTATGGATAACAGTTTCAGTTATCTATCAGTACTTGGGATTTGGAATGAATCCTACATAGAAACACAGGGAGAAGGTGGAAGCTCCTGGAGAGAGGTCACTAAGAGACCTCATCATAGTCACAACTTATTCTACATCGAAAGTGTTGTCCTTATTTTCTGCAATACCCATCCTGACCACACGGAGCGCCGTTGTGAGACCCCAGACAATACAACATTTTTCTTGAAGTGTTTGAAATATTGAACAGGAAGGAGAAAGGAAGTGGGCGGAGCAGAGGGGACGGTGATCCTCCAGCTGATGATGTCATTATAACGTACCATGACAGGCTGGATTACAGTCTTGTAGATGCGCTGAACCAGTCCCACCACCACCCGCGGCACATGCATTCTCATAGTGACTAGAATCCCCCTTTAAAGTTTCACATCATTGGACACACAATGGAGAAGATTTATCATGACTGATGTATCTCTATGAACCCACCACCTTGGGCTGGTGTGAGATGGGCCTAATAACAATAAGGAGCATCTCTGCCGTGCGCCAGATACTGGGGTCTACGCCAACTGTAAGACGCCAGTTTATGTCAAAAGCAAGAAAAATGGGGTTGCACATCCCAATGCACAGGTGCACTCTGCCATAGTCAGAAACACAAAGAGAAAAGCCACAATACACCCGTACTCTGCAAACACATAAGACTGGAGGTCACACGAGAGAAGTCGCCCCCAACGTGAGCGCCAGGAACATAATAGTAATCACGCTGTGACTTCCTGCTGGGAGAGGGGAGAAGGAGCTACCTTGTATTAGGATGTGAGATAATTTTTGCAGATTCTCAGTCAAAGCATCTTGTGAATTTTTGTCTGCTTTACTGAACAGGACAAGGTCAGCGGCCATTTCTTTAATAAGAGGCTGGCTCTGGAGAATCTTCATCTTCACCTCCGAGGAGCTGCTGTCCAGGTCATCGGCCACCACAACCACATTTTTCTTCCCTTCAATAGTAAGACAGATGTTACAAGATCATAAGAAGAAAGGGATGCAAATGAGCTCAGAACAAGCTCCGCCTCTAATGCCTCCAGATGTAAGGCCGCTATCCTATAAGCCAATGTTCAACCCTTTGAAGAGGCCTTCAGACATGACTTGGATATTAAATAAGCCAGCATCTCATCTGCAGACAGCTGTTTCAGGGTAATTGCCCCTCATCAGTGTAAAGCAGAGAGGACTGGTGTAACTGTGAAGGGGCCTGTCAGAATTTGTGGGGTATATATCTCTCATTGGGGAGAAAGCTCCCTAATCGGTGTTAGGAGACTTCTAGACCATAGATGTCCCTCTGGAATTCTGGGGAGAGTTTAAAGGCCTTTTTAAAGGGTTGAACATTGACTTCTAGGGTAGCTGCCTTACATCCGGTGGTGACTGAGGCGGAGCTTGTTCAGAGCTCATTTGCATCAATTTCTTCCCAGAATTCCAGAGGAGCATGTATGGCCTATAAGTCTCTTCAAAGTCTATCCCCAAGGAGAAATAGCACCCCCCAAGTAAGATCATAAGAGAAACAAAGAAGTTACAAAGTTATAGACTAGATACAATGATCACAGAACTGATCGCCCCCCCATGTGTGGAATCTCCTCCTCTGACCCCTCCTGTGTGCCGCTCTCACTCCTCATGTAATTGGATATTCTATTCTGTTTTGACCCCTCGGGGGGGTTTCCTCATATTGCAATCCTTTCTTACCTAAGGTTTCGGACAGATGTCTGACCTCCTCGTCGTACAGAGAATCGATGACATCAGTGATATTCAGCCGTCCTCTGTTCTTTGAATGATAGAGGATGGCGCAGTGACAGCGGGAAACCTCTTCTCTGAACTCCTGAAAGCCGCTGTTGGTTATAAGGAAAGTTCTGACCTCTCTGAACGAGTCCTCAGACCTCAGGGCGTCAGTGAGGAACCTATAGCACCTGTCATGTTCCCGGGAGAAGATCCCGACCACCCAAATGTTCTGGAATGTGGAGGAAAACATTCAATAATCAATAGCACACCTCAGCTGCTGCAGAACCTCCTAATACACACCTCAGCTGCTGCAGAACCTCCTAATACACACCTCAGCTGCAGCAGAACCTCATAATACACCCCTCAGTCACTGTTGAACCTCCTAATATACACCTCAGATGCTGCAGAACCTCCTAATACACCTCAGCTGCTGCAGAACCTCCTAATGCACACCTCAGCTACTGCAGAACCTCCTAATACACACCTCAGCTTCTGCAGAACCTCCTAATACACCTCAGCTGCTGCAGAACCTCCTAATACACACCTCAGCTACTGCAGAACCTCCTAATACACCTCAGCTGCTGCAGAACCTCCTAATACACCTCAGCTGCTGCAGAACCTCCTAATACACACCTCAGCTGCTGGAGAACCTCCTAATACACCTCAGCTGCTGCAGAACCTCCTAATACACCTCAGCTGCTGCAGAACCTCCTAATACACCTCAGCTGCTGAAGAACCTCCTAATATACACCTCAGCTGCTGCAGAACCTCCTAATACACACCTCAGCTGCTGCAGAACCTCCTAATACACCTCAGCTACTGAAGAACCTCCTAATACACCTCAGCTACTGCAGAACCTCTTAATACACACCTCAGCTACTGCAGAACCTCCTAATACACACCTCAGGTACTGCAGACCTCCTAATACACACCTCAGCTGCTGCAGAACCTCCTAATACACCCAGCCCAGAAAAAAAAAAAAAAAAAAAAAAAAAAAAAAAAAAAAAAAAAATAATACACACCTCAGCTGCTGCAGAACCTCCTAATACACCTCAGCTGCTGCAGAACCTCCTAATACACACCTCAGCTGCTGCAGAACCACCTAATACACCTCAGCTACTGCAGAACCTCCTAATACACCTCAGCTGCTGCAGAACCTCCTAATACACACCTCAGCTGCTGCAGAACCTCATAATACACACCCTCAGCTGCTGCAGAACCTCCTAATATACACTCAGCTGCTGCAGACCTCCTAATACACCCCTCAGCTGCTGCAGAACCTCCTAATACACCTCAGCTGCTGCAGAACCTCCTAATACACTCAGCTGCAGAACAAAATACACCTCAGCTGCTGCAGAACCTCCTAATACACCCAGCCTGCAGAACCTCCTAATACACACTCAGCTGCTGCAGAACCTCCTAATACACACCTCAGCTGCTGCAGAACCTCCTAATACACACCTCAGCTGCTGCAGAACCTCCTAATACACCCCTCAGCTGCTGCAGAACCTCCTAATACACCTCAGCTGCTGCAGAATCTCCTAATACCACACCTCAGCTGCTGCAGAACCTCCTAATACACACCTCAGCTGCTGCAGAACCTCCTAATACACCCTCAGCTGCTGCAGAACCTCCTAATACACCTCAGCTGCTGCAGAACCTCCTAATACACACCTCAGCTACTGCAGAACCTCCTAATACACCTCAGCTACTGAAGAACCTCCTAATACACCTCAGCTACTGCAGAACCTCCTAATACACACCTCAGCTACTGAAGAACCTCCTAATACACCTCAGCTACTGCAGAACCTCCTAATACAACACCTCAGGTACTGCAGAACCTCCTAATACACACCTCAGCTGCTGCAGAACCTCCTAATACACACCTCAGCTGCTGCAGAACCTCCTAATACACGCTCAGCTACTGCAGAACCTCCTAATACACACTCAGCTACTGAAGAACCTCCTAATACACCTCATCTACTGCAGATCTTCAAAATAACACCTCAGCTGCTGCAGAACCACCTAATACACCTCAGCTACTGCAGAACCTCCCTAATACACCTCAGCTGCTGCAGAAACCTCCTAATACACACCTCAGCTGCTGCAGAACCTTCTAATACACACCTCAGCTACTGCAGAACCCCTATACACACCTCAGCTGCTGCAGAACCTCCTAATACACCCCTCAGCTGCTGCCAGAACCTCCTAATACACACCTCAGCTGCTGCAGAACCTCCTAATACACCTCAGCTGCTGCAGAACCTCCTAATACACCCCTCAGCTACTGCAGAACCTCCTAATGCACACCTCAGCTGCTGCAGAACCTCTTAATACACACCTCAGCTACTGCAAAACCTCCTAATACACACCTCAGCTGCTGGCAGAAACCTCCTAATACACACCTCAGCTGCTGCAGAACCTCCTAATGCACACCTCAGCTGCTGCAGAACCTCCTAATAACACCTCATCTACTGCAGATCTTCAAAAATACACCTCAGCTGCTGCAGAACCACCTAATACAACCTCAGCTACTGCAGAACCTCCTAATACACCTCAGCTGCTGCAGAACCTCCTAATACACACCTCAGCTGCTGCAGAACCTCCTAATACACCTCAGCTGCTGCAGAACCTCCTAATACACCCCTCAGCTACTGCAGAACCTCCTAATGCACACCTCAGCTGCTGCAGAACCTCCTAATACACCTCAGCTGCTGCAGAACCTCCTAATACACACCTCAGCTGCTGCAGAACCTCCTAATACACACCTCAGCTGCTGCAGAACCTCCTAATACACACCTCAGCTGCTGCAGAACCTCCTAATACACCCCTCAGCTACTGCAGAACCTCCTAATGCACACCTCAGCTGCTGCAGAACCTCCTAATACACCTCAGCTGCTGCAGAACCTCCTAATACACCTCAGCCGCTGCAGAACCTCCTAATACAACTCAGCTGCAGTCCCTGTCTATCCCATCAGTCCTCATCTGCCCCTTTAGTCCCTGGCTGTCCAAACATTTTTCAGACTGGAGCATTTTATGGATAACAGTTTCAGTTATTTATCAGTACTTGGGATTTGGAATGAATCCTACACAGAAACACAGGGAGAAGGTGGAAGCTCCTGGAGAGAGGTCACTAAGAGACCTCATCATAGTCACAACTTATTCTACATCGAAAGTGTTGTCCTTATTTTCTGCAATACCCATCCTGACCACACGGAGCGCCGTTGTGAGACCCCAGACAATACAACATTTTTCTTGAAATTTACACAGAAAAAAGGGGATTTCAGTCAGCACATCTCAGTGCGCGGGAGCACGTTGCTATGGCAAAATGCACAAGGAAAGGAAAATACATACAATGCAGCAGCACACTGCTAACCAGATAAAGCACAAAATGCCATAGAGATATGAGGTATTCTGGAGCTAATGCTATGCTTGTTTAGTAAATTAGAGATTCTTGGCAAATATATTTTGTGCAAAATTATCTGGGCATGTCCACCAAATCGTCCAGGTGATCTCTCTATATAATAGGGAACTTACCTTGAGGTGGCCCAGATAATTTTGTACAAAATATATTTGCCAAGAATCTCTAATTTACTAAACAAGCATAGCATGAGCTCCAGAATACCTCATATCTCTATGGCATTTTGTGCTTTATCTGGTTAGCAGTGTGCTGCTGCATTGCATGTATTTTTCTTGAAATTACTAAAATAATGAAGAGAAAGGAAAAAGGAAGTGGGCGGAGCAGAGGGGACGGTGATCCTCCAGCTGATGATGTCATTATCACGTACCATGACAGGCTGGATTACAATCTTGTAGACGTGCTGAACCGGTGCCACCATCTAAAGAGAAACAGAAAGTCAGGTTCAGTTTTTATACACCTCAGCTGCTGCAGAACCTCCTAATACCCCTCAGCTGCTGCAGAACCTCCTAATACACATCAGCTGCTGCAGAACCTCCTAATACACACCTCAGCTGCTGCAGAACCTCCTAATACACCTCAGCTGCTGCAGAACCTCCTAATACACACCTCAGCTGCTGCAGAACCTCCTAATACACACCTCAGCTGCTGCAGAACCTCCTAATACACACCTCAGCTGCTGCAGAACCTCCTAATACACACCTCAGCTGCTGCAGAACCTCCTAATACACCTCAGCTGCTGCAGAACCTCCTAATACACCTCAGCTGCTGCAGAACCTCCTAATACACACCTCAGCTGCTGCAGAACCTCCTAATACACCTCAGCTGCTGCAGAACCTCCTAATACACACCTCAGCTGCTGCTGCAGAACCTCCTAAACCTCACACCCTCAGCTGCTGCAGAACCTCCTAATACACCTCAGCTGCTGCAGAACCCTAATACACCCTCAGCTGCTGCAGAACCTCCTGAAATACAACCTCAGCTGCTGCAGAACCTCCTAATACACACCTCAGCTGCTGCAGAACCTCCTAATACACACACCTCAGCTGCTGCAGAACCTCCCTAATACACACCTCAGCCTGCAGAACTCCTATACACACCTCAGCTGCAGAACCTCCTAATACACCTCAGCTGCTGCAGAACCTCCTAATACACCTCAGCTGCTGCAAGAACCTCCTAATACACCTCAGCTGCTGCAGAAACCTCCTAATACACACCTCAGCCTGCTGCAGAACCTCCTAATACACACACCTCAGCCTGCTGCAGAACTCCTAATACACCTCAGCTACTGCAGAACCTTCTAATACAACACTCCTGCCAGAACCTCCTAACACCTCAGCAGACCTCCTAATACACCGTCAGCTGCTGCAGAACCTCCTAATACACCTCAGCTGAACTGCTAGAACTCTCATAATACACTACCAGCTGCTATAACACCTCAGCTGCCCTCTATACACACCTTCAGCCCTGCAGAACCTCCTAATATACACTCAAGCTGCTGCAGAACCTCTAATACACCTCAGCTGCTGCAGAAACCTCCTAATACACTCAGCTGCTGCAGAACCTTCCTAATATACACCTCAGCTGCTGCAGAACTCCTAATACACCTCAGCACTGCAGAACCTCCTAATACACACCTCAGCTGCTGCAGAAACCTCCTAATAATACACCTCAGCTGCTGCAGAACCTCCTAATACACACCGCAGCTGCTGCGGAACCTCCTAATACACACCTCAGCTGCTGCAGAACCTCCTAATACACACCTCAGCTGCTGCAGAACCTCCTAATACACCACCTCAGCTGCTGCAGAACCTCCTAAATACACCTCAGCTGCTGCAGAACCTCCTAATACACACTCAGCCACTGCAGAACCTCCTAATACACCCTCAGCTGCTGCAGAACCTCCTAATACACCTCAGCTGCTGCAGAACCTCCTAATACACCTCAGCTGCTGCAGACCTCAATGTACTGCTACAGAACCTCCTAATCACCTCAAGCTGCTGCAGAACCTCCTAATACACACCTCCGCTACTGCAGAACCTCCTAATACACCTCAGCCACTGCAGACCTCTTAATACACACCTCAGCAACTGCAGAAACTCCTAATACACACCTCAGCTGCTGCAGAACCTCCTAATACACACCTTAGTTGCTGCAGAACCTCCTAATACAACTCAGCTGCTTCAGAACCTCCTAATACACACCTCAGCTGCTGCAGAAAACCTCCTAATACACACCTCAGCTCCTGCAGAACCTCCTAATACACCTCAGCTGCTGCAGAACCCTGCTAATACACCTCAGCTGCTGCAGAACCTCCTAATACACACACCTCAGCTGCTGCAGAACCTCCTAATACACCTCAGCTGCTGCCAGAAACCTTCTAATATACCCCTCAGCCACTGCAGAACCTCCTAATATACACCTCAGCTGCTGCAGAACCTCATAATACACACACCTCAGCTGCTGCAGAACCTCCTAATACACCTCAGCTGCTGCAGAACCTCCTAATACACACCTCAGCTGCTGCAGAACCTCCTAATACACACCTCAGCTGCTGCAGAACCTCCTAATACACCTCAGCTGCTGCAGAACCTCCTAATACACCTCAGCTGCTGCAGAACCTCCTAAATACACATCAGCTGCTGCAGAACCTCCTAATACACCCCTCAGCTGCTGCAGAACCTCCTAATACACCTCAGCTGCTGCAGAACCTCATAATACACCTCAGCTGCTGCAGAACCTCCTAATACACCTCAGCTGCTGCAGAACCTCCTAATACACCTCAGCTGCTGCAGAACCTCCTAATACACACCTCAGCTGCTGCAGAACCTCCTAATACACACCTCAGCTGCTGCAGAACCTCCTAATACACCTCAGCTGCTGCAGAACCTCCTAATACACCTCAGCTGCTGCAGAACCTCCTAAAATACACATCAGCTGCTGCAGAACCTCCTAATACACCCCTCAGCTGCAGTCCTTGTCTATCCCATCAGTCCTCATCTGCCCCTTCAGTCCCTGGTTGTCCAAACCTTTTTCAGACTGGAGCATTTCATGGATAAAAGCTTCAGTTATTTATCAGTACTTGGGATTTGGAATTTGGAATGAATCCTACATAGAAACACAGGGAGAAGGTGGAAGCTCCTGGAGAGAGGTCACTAAGAGACCTCATCATAGTCACAACTTATTCTACATCGAAAGTGTTGTCCTTATTTTCTGCAATACCCATCCTGACCACACGGAGCGCCGTTGTGAGACCCCAGACAATACAACATTTTTCTTGAAATGACTAAAATAATGAAGAGAAAGGAAAAAGGAAGTGGGCGGAGCAGAGGGGACGGTGATCCTCCAGCTGATGTCATTATAACGTACCATGACAGGCTGGATTACAGTCTTGTAGAAGCGCTGAACCGCTGCCAACATCTAAAGAGAAACAGAAAGTCAGGTTAAGTTTTTACACACCTCAGCTGCTGCAGAACCTCCTAATACACCTCAGCTGCTGCAGAACCTCCTAATACACAACCTCAGCTGCTGTAGAACCTCCTAATACACACCTCAGCTGCTGCAGAACCTCCTAATACACACCTCAGCTGCTGCAGAACCTCCTAATACACCTCAGCTGCTGCAGAACCTCCTAATACACCTCAGCTGCTGCAGAACCTCCTAATACACACCTCAGCTGCTGCAGAACCTCCTATAACACACCTCAGCTGCTGCAGACTCTAATACAACCTCAGCTGCTGCAGAACCCCTAATACACCTCAGCTGCTGCAGAACCTCCTAATACACACCTCAGCTGCTGCAGAACCTCCTAATACACACCTTCAGCTGCTGCAGAACCTCCTAATACACCTCAGCTGCTGCAGAACCTCCCTAATACACCTCAGCTGCTGCAGAACCTCCTAATACAACACCTCAGCTGCTGCAGAACCTCCTAATACACCTCAGCTGCTGCAGAAACCTCCTAATACACACCTCAGCTGCTGCAGAACCTCCCCTCAGCTGCTGCAGAACCTCCTAATACACACCTCAGCTGCTGCAGAACCTCCTAATACACACCTCAGCTGCTGCAGAACCTCCTAATACACACTGCTGCACTCCAATCACACCTCAGCTACTGCAGAACCTCCTAATACACCTCAGCTGCTGCAGAACCTCCTAATACACACCTCAGCTGCTGCAGAACCTCCTAATACACCTCAGCTGCTGCAGAACCTCCTAATACACACCTCAGCTGCTGCAGAACCTCCTAATACACACCACCTCAGCTGCTGCAGAACCTCCTAATACACACCTCAGCTGCTGCAGAACCTCCTAATACACCTCAGCTGCTGCAGAACCTCCTAATACACACCTCAGCTGCTGCAGAACCTCCTAATACACCCTCAGCTGCTGCAGAACCTCCTAATACACCTCAGCTGCTGCAGAACCTCCTAATACACCTCAGCTGCTGCAGAACCTCCTAATACACACCTCAGCTGCTGCAGAACCTCCTAATACACACCTCAGCTGCTGCAGAACCTCCTAATACACACCTCAGCTGCTGCAGAACCTCCTAATACACACCTCAGCTGCTGCAGAACCTCCTAATACACACCTCAGCTGCTGCAGAACCTCCTATAATACACTCAGCTGCTGCAGAACCTCCTAATACACACCTCAGCTGCTTGCAGAACCTCCTAATACACACCTTCAGCTGCTGCAGAACCTCCTAATACACACCTCAGCTGCTGCAGAACCTCCTAATACACCTCAGCTGCTGCAGAACCTCCTAATACACACCTCAGCTGCTGCAGAACCTCCTAATACACACCTCAGCTGCTTGCAGAACCTCCTAATAACACCTCAGCTGCTGCAGAACCTCCTAATACACACCTCAGCTTGCTGCAGAACCTCATAATACACCTCAAGCTGCTGCAGAACCTCCTAATACACACCTCAGCTGCTGCAGAACCTCCTAATACACACCTCAGCTGCTGCAGAACCTCCTAATACACACCTCAGCTGCTGCAGAACCTCCTAATACACCTCAGCTGCTGCAGAACCTCCTAATATACACCTCAGCTTGCTGCAGAACCTCCTAATACACACTCAGCTGCTGCAGAACCTCCTAATAAATACACCTCAGCTGCTGCAGAACCTCCTAATACACCTCAGCTGCCTGCAGAACCTCCTAATACACACCTCAGCTGCTGCAGAACCTCCTAATACACACCTCAGCTGCTGCAGAACCTCCTAATACACACCTCAGCTGCTGCAGAACCTCCTAATACACCTCAGCTGCTGCAGAACCTCCTAATACACACCTCAGCTGCTGCAGAACCTCCTAATACACCTCAGCTGCTGCA